>RJWT010053729.1:0-10376 GCA_004365215.1 Cuniculus paca | reverse complement strand
TTTATTTTCATCAGCAACATTCTCCCCCCATAATTGCTATAGAAACGCCGAGTCCCCTCCTATCCACTTGTGTGCGCTGCCAGTCTCCACTGTAACTTACCCTCAGGTGACCTCTCCGGGCTCAGCACAGGACCCAGCATGGCCAGCACCCAGGGATGCGAAAGAGGAGGCTGGAAAATCCTGTGCTGCAATGCTGGCTGTGACTTTTCTCCCTGGACTCTGTTCTTCCTCCTTCAACTCCAGGCGCAGCACAGAGCGTCAGCTCTCAGGCATGACGCCACCTTCACGGTGACATCCACAATGGAGGACGTGCCGAGGCTCACCAGGAAGGTCTGTGGGGATGCGGAAAGCCTCACACCTTAGGCTGGCCTTACCAAAAGTTTCGGCCACAGTTCTGAGTTCCCTGAGCCTAGAGCGGCCTAAAGGACAAAGGAGAGGTCCATCCTGCGGGCTACAAGTCAGTCTTTCCCAGCACTCGCCCACCTGGCTGTAGGAGCGCTGCTCGCGGGCCAAGTGACGAGGAGCAGGAGCAAGTCCCTGCAGGTCCGGCTTCTCCATCTTTGGCACAAATTCACGCAGCTCTTGCACGCAAGTGAGGCCCAAGGGGGCTGCTCATATCCTGCATGCCTGTGCTAACTTGAGGGCCAGCTGCGACTCCTGCCTTGTACAGGGCCAAGTTGGTTGTTACAGCCTTAGTGAGATCGCACAGAGGCTCGCGATGCAGACGGGCTGAAGATTTTCCTTAAGTGCCCTTGTGTGGGGATGAGATGAAACAGAGACAGGCTGGACGTGGAATGACCCCTACCCCCTCCACTCCTGCAGGGTGTCACTCCAGGCAGTGTAGGTTGTCCAAATGGGCAGAACAGGAGTTGTGCCTCCTGCAAAATTATTCCATAGATCCTGGAATGGGCTTTAGAAAAACAAAGCAAATCAAGATGAATAAATATTAATGGATCGCCTCCTCTCTGAGGCAGGAGGAATGTGAGAGGCAGAGCTCATGACTGTCAACAGATACCATCGGCGCTGAATATTTCATGGAGCGGTGGACCTGGACCTTGGAGATGGGGTCATTCACCCGTGTGCAGTGGGTAGCACCCAGAGACCTGCAAAAACTGCAGGAGAGGGACATTTCTTTGAGGAGGAGGCTGGCTTTCCTGGAAAAATTTCTAAAGGGAGTTAGCGTAGACGGACACTAACAGCACTACATTTACTGACCAATGACTTGTAGGTAGCTATTACTATGACCATTTCCTCAGGTTGAGGTTTAGAGGAGGTGAAGGCTTAGAGAGAAAATAATCTGTCCTATAGTATATGTCTGGTAAGCCGCAAAGCTGTGAATCGAACTCACAGCTCTCTTAACACGGAAGTCTATCACTACCCCGTATTTCCATTCAGCACGTTTCTCCCATGTCCTTCTTACTGCACTCTTTCCTAAGCTTTGGGCCACATCTGTGTGGCTGAGTATAGACCTTCCATTGACTTAGTGCAAGGCCCAGGATCTCACACATAGTAGGTGTTCAATAAATCAATAAATATTTGTTGAATTAGATTGGATTTCCTACCAGAGGAAGAAGATAACTTTGCCTTCCTCTTCTAAGCAGTTGGAAATCCATGCAAAAAACCCTTCCCCCGGGAATGGGTAACCCCAGCACCCTGACCTCTGAGGCAGACCCAGAGATGCCAGCTTCCCATGACTACCATCAGTAGGACCGGGCTCCCTAGGCTGGAGCAGCTGCTGCAGAATGAAAGTCCTCGCAGACAATAGGTGGTCGTTCAGCCACAGCCCCACATTTCATTCCCTTTTCTTTCATGGAGACCCCCCAGGGGCTGTCAATCACATCTCCTTCCCCACGCACAAAATTCGCTTAAAACATTTTTTAAAATTAACAAATGGAAAAACGTGCCCATACTTTCTGCAGCCTCTCTGTCACCTCCCCACCCAGACAGCTAAAACATCTCGCATGTCACTCAGCAGTAAATACCAGGCTGAGCTGTACAGTCCGTTCCCAGAATAGACACAGCTATGGGCCTTGATGACATCCCTGATTTCTGAAGCATCCAGGAGAAAGGGGAAGAAAGAATGGGAAGGCTGCAGGAGGAGGCGGATGATGTACATAAGTTTCTTTTAGGGAGTATCATTCTCCTTCTAATTTTGTTTCACTTTCTTTTGCCATTTTCCCCTGAAAGCTTTATCAATGTCCACAAGTTTCTGAGTGCTGAACATTTCTAGTTTTGAGGGCTGAGAAGAAAAGAGCAGAAAGAAAAACAGCCCTGCCTTCTACTGACAGCATGCCTTAGACTATGGGGGAGGGGCTGTCTTGGCCCTCCCCACACACCCCGGGGAGGCTGTAGCCCCTGGAGAAAGGCTCACTTCCTCCTCTGCAGCAAGCAGGTGTCACTGGTCAGAGCAAGAGCCTGCTTTCCTGCTGTCTGAGTGTGCAGGTTGGGGTGGCCTGGGACGGGAGACCATGTCTGCAGGACACACTGTAAGGTGGTGCGCAGATGGGCTTTCTCTCTCAACAATGGATGGTCACTGCTCAGACAGCAGCTGGGGGTGATTGCTGTTTCCAGTAAGAAGGGAAGGGGCATAAAGGCAGAGAGTGATGGACCACTAGAAGTTTCACTCGTGCAACCTAAACGTATCAACTTGTTATGCCTGTGGCTGCTCGGATGAGTAAAGCCCAGCCCCGGTCCTCAAGGAGCCCACAGGCCCTACTGCCCTCACAGATTCACTGACCAGAGATTGTCAAAGAGCAGATGTTACTGGAAAGACTCGAGCACTAATTGCATGACCTTCACCAAGAGAGGCATAGTACTGAAAAACACATAAAATCCTCCCTACTCAAACCTCATGCTGCTCTTTGAGTC
Source organism: Cuniculus paca (assembly GCA_004365215.1). NCBI lineage: Eukaryota > Metazoa > Chordata > Mammalia > Rodentia > Cuniculidae > Cuniculus > Cuniculus paca. The sequence goes on along the minus strand of RJWT010053729.1, from coordinate 7,508 downwards.
CTATTTCCTGAGTACATTCCTCAATGCAAATCTACCTCCTTAGAAATGATTTCTAAGTCTACCACATCACTCCACCTCTCCACAAAAATACATTACTTTCTGACCACTGTACTCTAGTCCCCAACTCTGAGTAACCTCAGCTCTCTTCTTAGATGCGTCCATTCAACCTGCTTCACATTTACCCAGGTTTACTGTGTGTCTCTCGCTGCTTCAGTGCTGCTGGACACTCAGCATGACATAGAGGCTGCAGTGTGCCTGGTGTGAGTGAGAAGACAGAGGCCTTTCATTGTTCAATGATTTTCCCTGTTCACCCCTGAACCCAGGCAGCCTGGCTGCCAGAAGCAGCTCCCGGCTTCACTGTCATGCTGTGCCTACTGTGGTTCTCATCCCAACCCCTCTCAGTGACAGCTCTTTGCCCTCTTCTTTCCACAGGGGAAAATTCCATCACCATCGTGGCTCCTGTATGCAACTGATGATCGCCTGAGGATGCTAGCTGTGGAGGACACCTCACTTCCTCCTTCTGTTCTTGTGGATAACTCAACAGGCTGAATCTGTGTGATAGAAGCTGAATCAGCATGGAAGAAGAGATTGGAAGGCTCAGGGGTCCTCTGTAGCAGACTATGCTGACCTTGACCTTGAATATGGTGGGGGTGGGGTAGGGACTTCACACACTCTGGAACAGGACAGCATGTCTCCCAGCAGCCCTGTGACTCCAGATGAGGGGCTTCTGCAGACAAACTAATGTTCCACAGGCAGGCACCTCATGAAAGGTTTGCTTTTAAAGGTAATAAAAAAAATTGCCATCTTCAAGACCTTCATCGCAAGCCCTGATGTGACACGCACTCTTTGGAGGCCTCCTCCCCATCCTCTCCAGAACATCAACTTTCATTTAAAAGCCCATCAAAGATCTTTGAAAGCCTAAATCTTTCCCTTCCAGCTGGTCAGAGATATTGGCATATTAATCTATTTAGTAATTATACGAACAAGCTCTGACCATGTGTTATTGAAAATTAAACTATCAAAATGTGTCTGATAAAATCGCTCAATTTCTCAATCCCATCATGTGATTAGATTCAACACCAAGATTAATTACGAAACTATGGGCCAGATGCTCCAGATGTTCAGCCGATGTCAGTCAAGGTGCATCTGCTTCTCCACCTACCGCTAGAGACTCAGCTTGAAGTCCCCCACGTGCTGGTCTGGTCCAGGCCCAGGATTGACTTAGGCAAATGCTCCTGTGTCTTAATCTGTCTGCATGTACCTCGCAACTGTTCTCCAGAACCATATGATCTTCCCTGGGATCAGATCAGAAGGAAATGAGAACTGCTCAGCCACTTCAAGATTTAAAAAAGGGTGCTGCTTTGAGGGAAATTAAAACTACAGGGGTGGAGATGCTACAGATTTGGGTTCTAGCCCAGGATCTCTTATCTTCTTCCCTCATGGGGCAATTTCTCACCAAGTTGCTTTCCTTCCTGGTTAGGCAACATCACCAGCTAGCATGTAAATACCACCCAGCCAGAGTACCCAGAGCCCCACGCAAGAGCAGAGTTTCACCAGGTGCACCAAATTGGCCTTATCCTAGCCCCTTCCCACTTACTGCATGTGTAGCCAAGAGCAAATCAGATTTACCATCTCTAGCTTTCTTAGCTGGAAAATGAGGTGGTAAGAATAACCACCTCCCAGGTTTGTGAGAATTGAGAAATAGTAGGCAAAAAGTACCTGGCACCCTGGATAATCATAAGCACTCAGCTTCTCAGATCAGACCAGCCTGACTGCAGTTTCTGACATGCACTCTACTCATGATGACATTGAGCAAGTAGATGACCTTTGCTGAGCCTCAGTTCTTTCACCTAAAATATGAAGATGATAATAGGATCTCTCCCACATGTAACACCAAACTACACACTTCATATATTTGTATATAGGTTGCCTACAAAACAACAAACACTGAATAAATACTCAGAAATGTAACCATTATTGTTATCATTGTCATAGAGGGTGTGGTAATCAGGCAATGAAGGTTGGATTCCATCTCAACTTTCTTCTTTGCTTGTCCCACTTCTATGTTTCCGTATAGTACCTAGAGTTGAAGGAGTCTTAAGAGTCATATAATACAATCCTCTTTGTAATGCAGACGAAACAACTGCAGTGATTATAAATCAAATTGCTTCCTTAAGAAACCAGATCCAAAACTACTCCTAAAGAGTTTACAAGAACTGATTTTATTAAAGGTGATGGTATGAACAGCCACTGGAAAGAAGATGAGACACTATGGTAGCCACTGCTGATTTATCATCATTATATTTTGAAACACAATAATCCTTCTATTCTTTGATTTGATCTGTTTTAGTCAATTGTCTATTATTAAATTGCAGTATATGGGAAGGTAGGGACAGCTATCTTGAAGAGAGTGAGAGACATTATGATAGCCATGGGTGATTCCTTACTGTCTGGTTTGAAGGCCTGTGGTGCTTTCATTCTTTTGTTTTGATTGGTGTTATACTATTCGGTTTTGTTTGAGTTTGTTGCGTGTGAAGATATGAACAACTATTTCAAAGAAAACAAGAGACACGATGGTAGCCATTGATTCCCTGTTGTCTTGTCTTGAAGTCCTGTATTGCTTGCATTGTTTTGTTCTGATCTGCTTTGCTTTGTTCCACTCTGTTTTGTTTTGTTCTGTTTTATTCTCTTTAAAAATAAAAAAAAAAAGAAGCCAGATCCTGTGACCAGAAGTATTGTGTTATTGAACCCCTTAAGATGCAATTGTTGGAACATGAACTAAGAATGATGTGCACAACTGAGAAAAAAAATAAGGGTACCATGACAAAGAGAAGTTGGGAGGGGAAGGATGAAGAGAACAGACAAAAGAACTGAGAAAGAAGGAAGGTGGAGGGACAATGTTCTCTAAAATGATCTTCCCATCAAAGATCACTTCCAATACTAGTGATGTTCCATGAAAAGTTCAGTGTGAGTTGGTTTCACATGGAAAACAATGAAAGAGTTGATTTTTGCTAATAGAAGGTAGATGAGAAGTCAAATTCAGGTATAAACCAGTTAAAGGTATACAGGACCAAAAAGCATAAACCTAGAATATGTCAGCCAGAATATTTGAGATAGTTCTTTTGGGAAAAAAAATTCAAGGTCAAGTATATACCTCAGCAGCACGGTGCCTGCTTGGCAAGTGCAATGATGTGAGTTTGATCCCTGATAACAAAAAAAAAAAAACAAAAACAAAAACAAATACAAATATTCAGAGACCTTAACATCTTTCTGTGAGATATAGAAAAGAGTAGTACTTGTGGTACTACTCTTAAAATAAGATCAAGCTGGATAACTGTAAAATCATATTTTAAGCCAATCAAGGAGCCAAAATGTACACAAGGAACCTACTGAACTAAAACTCAGAAAATCACATAGAACAAAAGTGATACATGATGACTTTCATCACTGTAAACAATGGAAAAAGGTAGACACCTTTCCAGACACAGGTAAGAAAAAACAGTTCAAGTGTCCAGGACATTTTAAACATTAAAAATTAGATTGAATTTATGATATAGAATCCGTAGGACCCATCTAAGTAAGGAGAGTCTTAACCCACTTACTAACTCTTGTCCTTTGCCCTTTTTAGCTACTCAGGTAGAACATGGAGAGTAAGGTCAGGAGACCTGTGGAAGTCCTGTTGTAATAGAGATGTATAGAGGCTGCTGAAGCCAAAAGAATAGGAGGTTTGGTACAAACCCTCAGGAGTTTAGATCCCAAGCCCTGTTAGAGCCCGAAGTCCTGATCTAGCTCAACTATAATCTGGATCAACTCAGAAGCCTGACAAAGAAGACGTCCAATTCCTGGAGTGTGATGGTCAAGTTCACATGTCAACTTGACTGAGCTTTGGGGAGCCCAACATTATTCTAGGTTTGCCTGTGATAGTTTCTGAATAAGATTAAGATAGCACCAACAGACTTAGTTGGGTAGATTGTCCTCCCTATGGTAAATGAGCCTCATCCAATCAATTTGATACCTGAACACATCCAGAAGACTGAGGAAGATGGAACTGATCCTGGCTTACTGCCTATGCCAGAATGCCGGTCTTTTCTAGCCTTTGAATTCAAGCTGAAACCTGAGCTCTTCTTGACCCTTGAGCCTACTGTTTTTTTTGGTGTTTTTTTTTTTATTTTTTTGGCACCGGGGATTGAACTCACGACCTTGTGCTTGCCAGGCAGGTGCTTTGGCCACTGAGCTAGATCCCTGGCCCTTGTCTTTTTGAGACAGGGTCTCACTAAGCTGCTCAGGCTTGCCTTGAGCTCACTTTGTAGCCCAAGCTGGTCTTGAACTCACAACGATCCTCCTGTCTCAGCCTCCCGAGTGCTGGGATTACAGGTGTGAGCCACCACACCTGGCTGTTGAGCCTACTGGTTTTCTGTCTGGAACTTACACCATTGGTTATCCTGGTCTTCAGGCCCTCAAAGTTGAGTTGCAACTACACATGGACTCTCAGATCTCCTTGCTGACTGCAGATACTGGAACTTCTCAGCTGCTATCATTGCACTAGGACGGATCCATTTGAGAGCTCATGTGATTGCTGGGAAAACTTAGCTGTGTCCATTCTGTTGGAATGAAGAACTCTGTGCTTTAGTCAACAGCCAGCAAAAACTGAGCCTCTCCACTCAACAGATAAAAGTAACTGAATTTGCCAACAACTTCATGACCTTACAAGTGGATCCTTCTTCAGTCAGACCTCATGATGGCAAACCAGCCCTGGACAATCATCATGACTGACATCTGAGAGAACTCACCCATGCCAGGACCTAACTGCTAACCCACAGAAATTGTGAGTGATCCATGTGCTTTATAACTAAGAGTGTGGTAGCATCATCATGCAGGAATAGCTAGCCTGTATGCCTGGCAAACACCAAGCATGTGAATGCTGATATGGCTTTATTAATATCCTATAAAGTAGGTTTCAAGATGAACAGAATTATCAGAGACAGGTAAAAATACTTTCTAAGCTAAAGGTAAAATTTAGTATACAATATAACAGTTTTCAATGTAGATGCACCTAATAATAATTCTTACAAATATGTGAAGTAGAATGTTAACAGAATACAGTAAAATTGGGCAAATTCACAATCATAGCTAGAAATTTTAATATCATGCTCTTGATAATTAATTGAAACAATAAACAAAATAATCAGTGAAGCATCTTACACAGCAAAAAGATCCTCTGAAAATTAATGAAAAATAGCTTTTGTAGCAAACAAAACAGAGAATGTATTGAAAGAGAACTGCACTACAAGAAATGATATGAAGTACAAAAGTTGGACCTTCTCGAGAAACACAGAGAGCTAGAAATAGTAAAAACAATAATAAATTATAAAAGGCTTTATTTCTCTTATTTTATTTACTGTAAAAGAAAGTTGACTGTCTAAAGTATTTTGGGTTATAATGTGGAAATAAGGTATATAAGAAAAACAGGACAAAGTGTTGGAGAAAGAAAACTGGGAAGAAGGTTATGGAATGGTTACACTTATGAAGTGATGAGTATCACTTTAAGATACATTAAGAAGAGTTAAAATACACTGTAAATCATGAAGCAGCATCAAAAAAGACAGGTATAATTAAAAAGTCAATAATAGAAATAAAGTCGAAATATAATAAACACTCAATTCCAAAACTAGGCAGAAACAACAGAAAATTAACAACACATCACCAAATAGAAAGTCACTAGCAACACTGCCCATTTAAATATAACTGTATCAATGTTTACACCAGATGAAAAAGGTCCAACAGTTCAACTGAAAGGCAAAGATACCCAGATTGATCAGAAAGAAAAGACTTCAAATATATGCTATCAAAAAATAAAAAATAAAAAAACACCTCATTCAAATACAAAGGTAAATATAGAGTAAAAGCAAAGGACAGATACACAGAACACTTATCAAAAGAACATAGAGTCAGACTTCTCAGACAGTAGCATATAGTCATGAGTAGTGTCATTACCAGTAGTTGTGATTATAATGGATTTATAATCATCTCCCTTAACTACAAATTTAAGTTGGTAAAAGGCAGAAAGGACAGCAGAGTGGAGAAGACAATCCTAGCAAGTGCCTATGAATTGGGAATTGCTTTCACTGATTGAAAAGCCTAGCAACTTTCTGGGTTCCTCAGGCAGCAGCAACATTTCTTGCTTACTGCCAACCTGACTTTTTGGTCCTTATCAAAGTTAAACCTGAACTCAAGTTATGCTTTCTCACAACCTTCCATTGTACATGTTAGTTTTTAAGATTTTTGTATAGTTGAAATTTTTAAGGACCAAAGAACAATTTAAGTTAGACTAGGCTTAAACTGTGTGATCTTGAATAAATTACTTACCCTTCCCTGAATCTATTTCCTCCTCTGAAAAATGGACTAGTTCTTCTTATCTCACAAGATTGTTGAGAAGATTAAATGAGCTAATCTGTCCTGTTTTTTGAAACAGGCTTTGCTATGTAGTTTTGCTGGCTTTGAACTCATAATCCTTCTTCCTTAGCAAGTGTGAGATTACAAGTGTGTGTTACCATGCCTGGCTAAATGAACTAATTTACACAAAGCATATAAGGACCTGGCATAAACATGTGCTCTTGTAGGGCACAATCCCTGCTGTCCTTGTGCGACATAGGTGTATCTCAGGTACATGAAGGAGTGCCATGAGAACTCAGTTTGTCTCTGGAGGTGGAAGAGGTTGGGGTGTACTGCAGACCTCATTTGATAATGGTGTACAAGGTAGTCTGGATGGCTGGCCAAAGGGGGAAAATCATCTCTTCAATTCATGCTTGGCACCAGAAAGTCCACACACTGTCTCATCTAGGGCCAAAATGGAAAACTCAGGCCATGTGTATTTTAACTCCTAAACCATAGTTACTGAAGATATAACCACATAGCTACAGCAATTATCATGGTGTCTTGGTTGCTTTTCTCTAGTTGCTGGGACAAAATAGCCAACACCCAAAATGAAGGAAGGGAAAGTTTATTTAGCTCACTGTTTGTGAAGATTTCAGTGCATAATCAGTTGGCTCCAAGGCAGGGTAGCACAGCACTGGGGCAATACTTCAAGGCAGCAGCCAGCAAAAGCAGCCAGAGCAAAAAAAGGGTAAGAACAAGACTCTTCTCTTCCCTTTACCAGTGGAGTGGGGTCATTGCTGTGACTGTACCTGACTATGTGGTACAAGGACCTTTGGAAATGCCTAGTGGGAAGAGTTTGGAAAGGTTCAGAGATGTCACCTGAAAGAGTAGCCCTGGAAGGCTCTTATAGGTAAATGGATGAGACTTGAGACCATACTCATAAGTGAAATCAACCAAACACACATGTGTAAACACCGCATTGCCTCCCTAGTGTAAGAAACTGAAAGACTCAATAAGATACAAAATTCCTGATAAATATGGAGAAATGGTTCTGAAATCCAATGGTGCTTTTTTTCTTGGATTGGATTGGTTTAAGATGCTTTCCTACTATTTGAAAGCAATAAGTGAGAAAA
>RJWT010053728.1:0-10381 GCA_004365215.1 Cuniculus paca | reverse complement strand
AAAAAAAAAAAGCTTTTTAACATAAGCATGATTTAATTGTCTAGAAGAATGAAAAATAATGGGTATACTTCAGTAACTCAACTGAATTAAAGTAATACAAGATGTGGTATCAAAGACAAGTTAAGGAAATGCAATTTATGATACTTTTTGCACTTTTAACTTTACCTTCAGAAAAATAAAGCTTCCAGCCTCTATATGGTATGAATTGATCCAATGTTGACTGCAGTAGCGAAGGCTGTGGGGTTTGTTCTGGAAAAAAAAAAAATTGCTAGGCTAATGAAAACAAAGCAAACTCTCGATTTCTCTTTTCAAAAATGAGAATTTTACATGATTAACAGAGTGTCTAAGTCAGTCATCAGTAAAAACTCTGGATGTTAATATTCAAATACTTGATAAGGAATGGCATTAAATGAAAGACTCTCATTCATGTTAGACTCTTGTTTCATAGGCATACCTAGGAATTACTTCCCCCACCACGGAAAAAATTAATCAGTGACCTCACCTACCAGAGGTTTGTTTTCCAGTGGTTTTACTCAGGTCAGGTCTGTGTTCTCTTTCTCTCCATTTTCCTGAGAAGTTCCCACCACCTCTTCCTCTTTTCCAGCTTTGAAATCTTCCTCGTCCAAATCCTCTGCCTCTATACGTTCCACTCATGTCTAAGAGATTAGAAAAGGGTTCACAAAAACTAGATGGGACGTGGTGTTCCTAAAAGTGAATTTATGTAGTAAAAAAAGAAAAATTTACGTATCCTATGTTTGAAAAGAACATACTGTCTTGCGAAGTTGTATATGATGGAGGAAAACAAACATTTTGCAATTACTCTTCTAACCCCCATCACTTTTTAACGTATGGATGTTTAAGTACCTATACGAAATGCGCATGGAATAAAAACAGGTATTATATTGGACCAGTTACATGGAAACTCCCATGATGGAAACAAATAAAACAAGTAAACTAGCTAACTTGCTTGCAGCGTTTAAAATTTATTAAAGGGCAGTACAGGCTGATATAATCTTGACCTGTGAGATACTAAGGATACCTCACCACGGCTCCTTACGTATCATCAGTCCTACAGTATCTTATTCACTCTGTGTAATCTTTCTATAAACCTAAAACTCTTTTTAAAAAATCTACTTAAAAATTCATATCTTATGGATACAAGTAAGTAAGACTATACCCACACAATGTAGTGTAATTAATTACAAGAGAGTCCAGCGGAATCTTTATTAAAAGGATTTAGTAACTAAATAGTTTACAATTTTAGGGAACGACAGGTCTTTTATCACCAACCAGACATTATACACTGAGAAACTGAAGCTCAAAGAGATTAAGCAGAGCGATGTAGATCAATGCTGTAACAGTACAGACAGCAAAACTATCTTCGGACTCGCAAGCTGCAGCGCTCCTCTGACAACACTACCTACCGTACCCGTCTCTAAGGTGGGTAATTCGCTGAAAAAGTACCTATTCCAACACATGCAAGAGGTAAGACTGCAGAGGAAGGCACGCGCTAATCCATCGGGCCCGATTCTCCCTCCCTCTTATGCGGGAAACGCAAGGGGCCTATAAAGTCTTCAGCTCCTCAGGCGACCCCTGCCAGCCGCTGCTCTCCTGACGGCCTGGCGCAGAACCGGTCCCTCCGGTTGCAGCAGCTCAGGAAATTCAGTTTTCTCAGCACCGCCTTGGGAAGGTGTTAGGAGCGCGGAGCGCCACAACAGCACCACAAGCTACTGCCCAGTCTCACTATAAATTTTTTTTGGCGCGCCTCTGACGCAACTTCCGTTTACGAAAGCGACGGTAGGGGGAGGGGAGAAGTGTAGCCAATCAGGGAGCTCGGACGGAAGACGCCGAAAGGCTCCCGGAAGTGGTCCCGAGGTCCGAGCCGAAAAGCGGAAGCTCCGCGCAGCACGTGGGGGAGGCGCCGGTCCGAGGCTCACAGGTCCCTCCAGGGTGGTGGGAGGCGGAGCTGGCTGCCGCGACAGTGGTCCTCTAGGAAGGCGGAGCAAGGCGCGGGGGACTGGAAAGACGCAAGGAACCTGGAGACCGACTCAGTGCCATGGAGGGTTCAGGGGAGCAGCCGGGCGCACAGCCCCCGCATCCTGCGGACCACCGCATTCGCGACGGCGACTTCGTGGTGCTGAAACGGGAAGATGTGTTCAAAGCAGTGCAGGTCCAGCGGAGAAAGTAAGTCAGGTTGCTGACCCTGGGGGTCTCCGCCTTCTAGATAACGCTCTCCAAGTCTTTCTGTAGACCCCTCCCTCCAGCATCTCATTCTTGACTCTGGATCCCCATCGCCCGCCCTCGTTGCCTCCTCTCGGACCTAACACAGAGGCCCTTCCCACCGGAGTCCTTTTTCAGCCTGAACCCTCGCGATCTCTCCTCCCCCTGCTCCGTGATTTCATGCCGGGCCCTCTACCTTTAGCATCTCTTCCAGTCTTGCCACGGAGACCCTTCCCTAGAATTCCGTTCTTGGTCCTCTAGTGCCCGGATGCGCCCTTGTTTGCCTCCCTCTACTCCCTGCGTGCGTTCTTAGGATTTTCCCTGTACCTGCAGGTCCACTCCCTCAGACTGGCATCTCCATGCTTCTGAGAGTCTCCTCCGAGCTTCTCCCTTTCCCCATAGATCCTCCTGCCTCCCTAATTCCCCAACTGGGATCAATCCTACAAAAAAATCACTTTCCACCTATTCTGGCTTTGGGGCTGGCCTCTTCTCTCTACCCAAATTGGGTTACCTTTACACAGAATAGGAAACAACTTCTCATTGAATGTGGAATCACCGTGTGGTTCCTTTGCTTCACACCAAGGTGTTCAAGAGCCCAGAAAATCGAACTGCTCAAAGGCAGTGTGCTCCAGATGTCAGAACTCTTTAAGTTAGGTTTGGTTTGTACACTGCCAACTAGTATCACACTGTTTTAGTACTAGAGAAGCAGGCTTTTTGATAACTTTCTGGCAAGGATGGTGAGATTGTTAAATCCTAACAGCTTATTAATGGTGATAATATATTGGGATATTAAAGTTAATTTATCTGAGAAGGATAACCCAGCTTTCTTTTTGTCTGCATTATTACTCTTTTTAGTTTGTTTTGTTGTGGAACTAACCCAGAACCTCATACATGCTAGGCAAGTGCTCTACCACTGAGCTACCTTCTCACTCTTACTCTTGGCAAAGAAGTCAGTTGAATGCAGTATCAGCACAGCTTCCTGTCAACCAGAAGACTAGGCATCGTGAAATTTGGATAAATGTGCACATCAGTTGAATTATTTTACTGTTGTTTGCATCAAACTGTTGGGTAGTATTTAAAATGAAGCAGGTATCTTTAAAAATTAGTCAAGTCAAAAGGAAAAAGTACCAACCTGGTGATAACCAAGCTTTTTTGCACAAGCATCAGTGGGGTAAAGAAAAAATTATAGAGAAGGGGTGTTTCTTCAAGTATAGAAAGGGAATATCTGCAGCAGCTTTTAAGCATTTTTAAACTATCCATTGATGAAATTTAATTTTGTTTTGGTAATTAAAATTAGAGGAATTTTGTAACTATCCCTTATCACTACTTTATTTTTGTGCTCTTGAAGCTAGTATGTTTTTCTTTTAGAGTTAATTAAAAATTCTATACTTGATTCCAAGAATATAATTTTTGAAGATGTCCAGTACTAATTATTTAAGCTTTTTAGTGGAAGCATACTGCAGCGCTGCAAAGTTCTTGGGTTGTAAGTACATAGTTCACTGAGTAAGCCCAGCATTTCACATCTGTGTAATGACCATCCAGGTGAAACTTTTTCTTCTCTTTTTCATACTATTCTTGTAAGTTGCTCAATTTTCAAGTATGATTGTTTGAATGTGCTTTTTTAGAAGAGAGATACTTCCAAAGATACAGCAACATCTAGTATCTTTTTTTTGAGACAGGGTCTCATTATGCAGTTTAGGCTGGCCTTGGGCTCACTTTTTAGCTCAGGCTGGTCTTGAACTTGCAATGATCCTCCTGCCTCAGCCTCCCGAGTGCTGGAATTAAAGGAGTGCGCCACCATGCCCGGCACAACATCTAGTATGTTTTACACATCATTTGAAAATACTTCTCACCCACCTCTGTTCTTGGCAGAACTATATTGGTGACTTCTGTCTTACTTAGAAAATGACCCTCTGATCTCTGATGCGCTCAGGCCAGACTTACTCATTACCTTCCCTCTTGGCCGCACTCATCTGGTTGGGTAGAAGCAACAGATACTGAGGATACTGCACATCCTGCTGCTTCCCAGTGAAGATTTGGTCCCCATCCCTCTGAATAACACCCCTCCCTGCCTTTCCACATGAAATAGATCAGTGTTCCTTTAGCTCCGAGGGGCTCAGATATTTGTGTCACCAAATATTTTGAATGTCTGTGGTGGTTAGTGGGAACCCAGCAAAGAGTAAGAATCGATCCTGTCTGGATCCCTTAGGGCACACCACACCTCACTCAGAGGGCTTCAGGTGACATTTAATAAAGATGTCACCCATGCACGTGACAAAGATGTAGCAGGATATAGAAACTAAACAAGAAAGGTGACATGCTAGGACCTAGCAGTTGTGAGAAGCATGACAGGGTAGCCTGAGTGCTGCAGCCATGGGCTCTGTGACCCTCCAGGAGCACACAGAGAGAAAAGGGAGGAGGCAGAGCGCAAACAGAGCTCATTGGTGCAGCTCCCAGGGTAAGAATTCTGTGGGTGAGGGCCGGGCCCTGAAGCTGGCTGGCGCCTCCTAAGGTCCTGTGGGCTTTGCTGGGGTAGACTGTGACACAGTGGAAAGAACCAGACCCAGGGATCAGACAGGCCTGAATTTGAATTCCAGCTCCCAGCATCTGGTAACTGCGAATCTTGAACACTAAGTATACTTTTCCTTCGGCTTTGGACTTTGCCTTTGGAAAGAGCTATGTCGCAGGATTACCATGAGAATTTAAAAGTATAAAACACTCCTGGCATACACTGGCTAACCTGCAGTTGATGCTCAGTAGATACTAGTATTCTTCTTTTAAAAAGCAAGGTTTTTGTAGGATTTCTCTTTCAAATTGCAATAGGATACACAGCTGGGTACAAGGAAAGACCCAGTAGAGCATTGTCAGTGCTAGGTTCCATCTCTGAATGTTTAGATTAACAATGGTGTTTGTAATAGAATGTAATCTGCCTGTATTCGATCACTTTTTAGTAAAATGGCCCATTAGACCAAGGCCAAGGAGTTTCTCGAATTGTTTTCACATCTCCATGATAGCTCTGCTCTGAATGTGGCCATTGAGCTGCAGAGGTGTCACAGTGCATGTCCAGTGGCTGAACTGTCAGAATGTTAAGGGGAATGTCTTTTGTTTTTGTATTCTCTTTCCAAATTCAGTGTTTTCTTGGCTTCTTTATTTATTTTACGTCTCTGCCCAAACCTGATTCATTCTAGTTCATTTGTCAGTTTGTGTTCACAGAAATAATGCTGCTGATCCATTGCAGAGACCACTTTTGAAATAAACTGGATTGGGCATGGCTTTTATATACTGAATACAAAACAAGTCACTTAATTGCTTGCTTTTTCTTCCCCAGAAAAGTAACTTTCGAAAAACAATGGTTCTACCTGGACAATGCCATTGGCCATAGTTATGGAACCACATTTGAAGTGACCGGTGGCGGAAGTCTTCAGCCCAAGAAGAAAAAGGAAGAGCCTACTTCAGGTGCACCACTTTGGATGTGTGAAACTGATGCTGTCCCTGGGTGCAGTGGCACATGCCTATAATACCAGCTACTGCCCAGGAAGCTGAGGCAGAGGATCCCAAGGTCCAGGCCAGCCTGGGCACCTTAGACCTGTCTCAGAATGGGGGCAGAGGGGGACCCTAGAGATATAGCTCACTGGTGGAATACTTGCCTAGCATTCATGAACGCTTGGGTCCATTCCCCAAAAAGAAAGAGATGCTGCCCAACTAGATGGTTAGAAATACATTAACTTCCAGTTAATTCCAGAGTGCCTGCCCAGGCTATCCCAGAAGTCTAAACTGATCATCTGAGAACTGTAGCTTGATGGAGCAGAGCAAGTCCTACCCTGGTGATTAACCCACTTGAGGTCTGGCTCCAGCCTGCCACTGACCGGTTCCATGACCTTGAGGTGGATGTGTAATCATGCAAGTTCCTTCTGCTTTCCTGCAGGAGCCACGTAGACCCTGCAGTGCCCTGAAGTGAAACAGCTATGGGGTTGGGCTGTGAGGTTAGAATTCTGGCTCTGAATCCGACTGGCTGGGTTTGCATGCCTGCTTCGTCACCTACCCTGAAACCTAGGGCAGGCAATTGGACTCCCTAATTCTTACATACTCATCTATAATGGGGGTCTAAATGTGTTTAATGCCCAGGTTGTAATACAGCTCATAGGTACTCGTACCAGTGCCCTGCCTGTGCAATGGATCTCATCATTTTAGTCAGTAGTATTCATTAAAATTAAATGCTTACACTATTAAAATATTCTTAATGAAATGTCTTGTTGATAAAAATATTTAATTACTAAAACTTAAATAATTAAAAGTGTGAATGTTCTAAGCCAGGCGTGGTGACACACACCTGTAATCCCAGCACTCAGGAGGCTGAGGCAGGAAGATCGTTTCAAGTTTGAGACCAGCATAGGCTACAAAATGAGCTCAAGTCCAGCCTGAACTGCATAACAAGACCCTGTCTTAATAAGACCAAAAATAAAGCGTTAAAGTTCTGAGCAAAACCCGTTAATTAAATACAGTGGTGCCTCAGTTCATGAACTTAATTTGTTCCACAATTTGGAAAAGGTGGCCACGTTTGTGTTTGTGCAGGAAAGATGGCCCCTGGTTGTGTTTATCACCCAACACAGAGTTTGCAAACAAAAACAAAATTTTGCCAAACGCTTCTGTTGCAAGCCAAACAGTTTGCAAACAAAAGTGTTCATGAACTGAGGCACCACTGTACTTTTAAATTAATGTCCAAGCCGGGCCCGGTGGGCACACGCCTGTAATCCCAGCACTTGGGAGGCTGAGACAGGAGGATTGTTGCGAGTTCGAGACCAGCCTGGGCTACAAAAAGTGAGCTCAAGGCCAGCCTGAACTGCATATTGAGACCCTGTCTCAAAAAGACAAGGGCCGGGGATTTAGCTCAGTAGCCTAAGCACCTGCCTGGCAAGTGTGAGGTCGTGAGCTCAATCCATGGTGCCGCTAAAAAAATTAAATTAATGTCCACATTTTGTTAAGTACCAGAGAGGTACCAGGCACAATTAGGCACCGTGAGTGTAGCAGTTCATGTGGTAGACTTATAAAAGATACTTATGGTGGAGAACAGCCAAGATACACCAGTCCACAAGCAACAGCGTGCAGATGTAAAGCAGTGCGCACACTGGAACCTGAGTGGGTATGGCGAGCCTTGGCTGAGGCGACCAGTGACAGGAAGGAACCAGCTGGTTGGAGATTTATCAGGAGGGCCTTCCAGGCAGAGGGAGCAGCAAGTCCCCAAGTCCTGCTTGATTGGCGGAGAAGGGCAGCATAGCCTAAACTTAGGGGTCAAGAGGCCAGGCCAAGCAAAGATAGGCAGGGCCGATCTTCCATGACCTGGAGGGTCACCTGTGTGACAGTTCCTCATTGCTGCGAGAAGCCGCTGTGCTGTTTGAAGCAGATGAACAGATGAGCCAATTTGTGTTCTTGAGAAAGCGCAAAATCCGTGTGGCCAGGAAGGGGGCAAGAGTGTGAGCGGGAAGATGAGTGAGAGCCGTGTAGCAGTGGCAGTGAGATGAGGTAGCAGGCAGCAGCCAGGCAATGGAACAATGGAACGGAAGGCGGAGCCTGAGTAGCTGATGGGCTAGATGTGGATGTGGGCTTTGGAAGAGAGGCTATAAAATAACTGCAGATCCTGAATGACGTAGAGCGATTTCTTTCCTTAGAGACTAAAGAAGCCGGCACTGACAATCGAAATATAATTGATGATGGGAAATCTCAGAAACTCACTCAGGATGACATAAAAGCTTTGAAAGACAAAGGCATTAAAGGAGAGGTAATACTCAAAGGACTTTTTAATTTTATTTTTTGTGCAATGTACAGGAAATTGGTTTTTAAAGCTGACTTTAAAATTATTTTTATTAGAAATATTCATCCCATTCAGAATGTCAGGATTTTGTTTCTTAGATGCATGAATGTAAGTGAATGGGCTCACTAACGTTATTAGTGGTAGAGAATTTAATAACAGTATGAATCAGTTGCGAACTTTGTTTACTTTTAGTAGTGTTTTCAGCCTGTGTCGTCAGGAATGAGTTTCTTCTATCTCTTTTCTGATTGTCCTTTTATCATGGTGTAAAAGGAGTTATATAATACTTGTACTTCATTATAAATTTCTGAATAGGTTAGAAATACAGAGTTAATTTGTTCGGACTTGTGTTGAAGAGGGACTGGAAAATCAGACCTTTGGACATATTCTGGGGTAAAAAGCCTTTGAAGTTCTTTGTTTCGTGGCAGAGAAGTTTCAAAAAAACTGCTCCTTTTCTTATAGGAAATAGTTCAGCAGTTAATTGAAAATAGTACAACATTCCGAGACAAGACAGAATTTGCTCAAGACAAATACATAAAAAAAAAGAAAAAGAAGTAAGTAGTTTTTTAAACAGTTGAAAATATTAACTCTTTTTCTATATTTATGGACTATATATTACTAAAGATAAAATGTTTTTTTAACTTTTCAAATTGATATTCTATTTTTCATTCCCCTAGATACGAAGCCATCGTTACTGTTTTGAAGCCATCCACTCGTATTCTTTCCATTATGTATTATGCAAGAGAACCTGGAAAAATTAAGTACGCTTTGTTTCCTTTCAAAAGTATAATTGGGGGAAATATGTCTTTAAGAAAGTCATGATATTAAGTAAAATGAAAAATTTGCTCACCTGCATAAAGTGTCCTCCTACCTCATAAATTGTAAGTCCTTTTACTGTCACCTCCAAAGCAATCAATTGTCAACGTAATTTTTATGAAACAAACAACTTGAAAAATAATGATTGAAATTGCAGGCCTTCCTCAGCTAAAAGTGAATGAATCGTGCTTTTTTTTTCCTTAGCCACATGAGATATGATACACTAGCCCAGATGTTGACATTGGGAAATATCCGTGCTGGCAATAAAATGATCGTCATGGAAACATGTTCAGGCTTAGTGCTGGGTGCAATGATGGAACGAATGGGAGGTGAGCCTGAACATTGCCAAGTTTGGTAAAACCCTGCCCCGATGTGAGTAGAGGGGTCCAAAAGTCCAAACTAGTAGAAAACCAAATTTCATGACTCAGGTTAATGAGGTGACTTGGGCTAACACGTATGGCTCCTGTCCCCAGGCCACCTCGGGGGCCACCTCTCCCAGCCTCGGCTTTGTGGGACCCACAGTGGGGATGGTTCAGAACCTGAGCTGGTGGAGACCTTCAGGACAAGAATTCTAGAAAAACTTATTTCAGTTAAAATAGCTGGTGCTTATTTAATTGGCCTAAATTGAGGCAACTGACTAGGGACAGCTGGGAATGTCTTCTCTCCTAGAAGAAGCGACTCGGGCTGATTTGCCTGTGCTTTCTCAGAGCCTGTAGAAGGTAAGCGCTGATACTGACCCCATCTGGGGGTTGTGACAGGAGAAGGCTGAGAGGCATCAATGTGACGTCCACATTTGCATAGTCAGGGAGTTTTACAATAGTGCCAAGTGGCGGCGAGCTGTTTTTTAAGATTTCCAAAGGGGCTGGGGATTTAGCTCAGTGGCACAGCACCTGCCTGGCTAGCATGAAGTCCTGAGTTCAGTTCCTGGTACCAAAAAAAAAAAAAAGATTTCTGGTAGATCTCAGAGGAGCTGCATTGTTTTTGAGCCTCTAAACAGTAGAAAAACCTCAGTTTCATTACATAGAGAATGCTGAGGGTTGCAAATGTTTCTCGTGTGTCTGTGCAGGTTTCGGCTCCATTATTCAGCTGTACCCAGGAGAAGGACCTGTTCGGGCGGCAACAGCATGTTTTGGGTTTCCCAAGTCTTTCCTCCGTGGTCTTTATGAATTCCCCCTCAACAAAGTAGACAGTCTCCTGAATGGCACATTTTCTGCTGAGATGTTATCTTCAGAGGCAAAAGACAGTGCTTGCATCAAAAGGAGCAATGGCGTAGTCGAGGACGAGCAGACTCCTGAACAAGATGCTGAGGACCCCATGGCAGAGGCACCAGAGAGCAGTCACTCAGGAGAGCGCGAAGCAATGGAAGCTGTTGCTCAGGACCCAGAATATAAGGAGCCTAAGGAGAGAGGAAGCAAAAAAGATTATGTAAGAACGGCAGTAGCCCCTGTGTCCTTGTACTTCTCGGTGAACCTTGCTTAGGTAATGAGGTTGGGTGTGGCGTGGAGTGTCGGCTCCAAGGCCATGCACAGCGGAACAGTG
>RJWT010053727.1:0-10377 GCA_004365215.1 Cuniculus paca | reverse complement strand
AATTTTCATTCCTTAATTTTTTTTTTTTTTACATCTTAGTGCCACCAACATTCACTCAAGAGACCAGGTCAAATTCTGGGGGTCATCTCTAGCACCTCTATTTTTTTTCTCAAACCCCAAATTAGTAAATCTTGGATTCCCGCAAAGCGCAGCTTGAATCCAGCCACCCTGCATTTCCTGCCTCCCTCACAGTGAGTTCTCCCCGCAGTGGCGTAATTGTTGGAAAATGTACGTCAACTCACTCAACCGTGGCCCATCCAAGTCCGCCCAGTCTTCCACGTCGACAGAGAGCGCTGTCCCTTGTGCAGTCTCCTCCATCTCACTCTTTGGTCTTCAGCTTCACGGCCTTTTTGCCCTTCCCGGAACCAGTTCTTAGCTCGAGCCGCTTGCCTCCACTTTTCATTCCAAAGACAGCAACAGCACTCGCTTGGTCTCCACCTTCAAATCCCACCTCTTCAAAATGCTCTTCCTGTCTGCGGGCTTGTTCATCTCTCTTTCTGTGTCTCTTCTTTGCCACATCCGGCTGATTTGCCCTCATCTATTTATGCCGCGATATTATGCCGTGCTCTGTGTTTGCTCACAAGGTGGCTTACTGTATGTCCCCGTCATTCCCGGGGGAAGGAACTCGCTCTTCTCCACTGCTCCCAAAAGCCAGACGCTTCACAATTGTTTGCTGAGTGAATGAAAAAACACTTGTTTTTTTAACGAAAGGTGTGAAGCATTGTACCAGCCAGGTAAGTATGGAGTGGCAAAGGCTTGAACGCTAAGCTAACGCTGGCTGCACTGCGTAACGGCGCATTTTTTCATAAGTGAGAATTCTGTGGGTAAAAGACAAAGGCACAGCGCAGCTCCCTAGTGTCCCCCACGACCCTGAGCCCAGGTCTTCCGGCACCACTGCTCTCACCTTGACTGAAACCCGCTGCTGCACTTGTTGTCTCTATTTCCACAGTCCAGACTAAAAGAAAGGGCTTTCCTCTAGTGAGTCTGATGATTTCTGTCCATTGCTTTATTAGCTGTTATTATCCCGGCTGAGCACACTGGGGCCGAAACTCACCTCTGTTGTGATAAAGTTGGGCTGTTGGTGGGAGGGAGGGAAAAAGGAGTGATGCTGGGATGTGACTGTTCACCAAAAGGGCCTTGGCTGCGAGATGCTGCAGAGATCTCTCTTCTCCAGGGAGATCTTTAGAGAAGATGAAGAGTAAACAGAGAAATCGTCAGGAAAGCGAAACTCTTCGAAGGACTCAGAAGGTACCATTGGCGTCTTTTGCAGTCAGTTAGAAAAGATGCTTTGTGCTAGAGGAGACAGCTAACCGGAAGGCTGAGAGCCTGAGTCCCGAGTTAGGATAGGTTCTCCATAAGGCACACAGTTAGGAGTGTCCGGGGGTTGTTTGGCGAGAGAAGGGGGTTCAGAGTGCTGCAGCATGGAGTAGCCGTGTCTGTGGGGGAGAGGGGAGGTTGGAACCGGGGACAGTAGAGGTGCTGAAAGACTAAGGAGAGAAGTAAGTGGTGTCTCCTGTAAGTTCACTTCTAGAGTTCAGTTCCAGTCAGTAAGCGGAGACAATGAGAGGACAGAGACTTGGCACAGGGAGATTAATTTGTAAACTATGATCACAATGTTAAACCAGTGTGTTCCCACAATGCTGTAAGTGGGCTCTGCATTTTAGCCAGGCATGGTCAGATGTGGGCATAATTTAGAACAGTGTGACAATTTCATATGACAGTTAGGAGCTGGCAGGGGGCATTCTGTGTAAATCAAACCAGACCTATAGAAAAATAAAGGGTGCACTCCATTGCCCCCAACTCATACATGCAGATTTACTTAAGAAAAAAATAAAAAATGCTGTGTGCCTGCCAGAAAAGATCTTCAGGATTTTAGCCTAAAACTTACCAGCTTTAAGCCCCTGATGAGAGTCACTTTCTGTGTGAACAGATTCAGTGGTCCTCACTCATCGTACAGTGACATGGTGATTTTCATGCCCAGGAGTCGAACTGGGATCAGAGAGAAGTGGATAATCTTGACTCACTGACAAGTGCTGGGGACTGGAATCGAACTCAGGCACATAGAGGAGGAGACACACCCGATGAAGGGATTTAATGTGTGGGTGTCTGAATTTCTGCCTCCAAGCACAATATTTCGACAAAATCCATTAGACTCCATCTCGTAGATAAGGAGGAACAGGAAGGAAAACACTGTTTCATTAATTACAAGTCTGATTTTAATATCATGATACCAACGTGAGTGCAAAGAACACAAAAGTAGCCACTGGAAACTTAGAAGAAGCCAGACATCCTTCCATACATCATTTAATGTTCATAATGTCTCATACAAAGAGGCATCATCAACCCATTTGATAGATAGTAAAACTGAGCCTTGTTTGGGTATGCAATATACTTAAGGCCACAGCTAGCAAAGGCAACAGGTCAGATTTCCATTAGTCCTAAGCCCACTGCTAGGTACAAGATGTCACAATTTTCTGCAGACTACTGTTTACTGAACTGGCAGGGCATACCCCCCGTGACCCATCTGTGACACAAAACTGTACTATTCTAAATCTCTGGGAAGCAGGACTACATTAGTAACTCAAACTCTGAACTTGGACTTGCTTCTTGCAGACTCTGATGTATACTCCTGAGCTGGGAGATTCTGCTCACTTTCCTACAGCATGGATCGAGAACAAAATGGAACCTCATTTTCTATTTCATCCTGAGGGAAAAGCGGAACTATTGCAGAAATCCAGGTCAGATTCATGATCAATTCAGATGTGTTGAGAAGCTACTACTTCCCAGGCATGGTGTTAGTGGAACGAATGAAAAGCTATGTTCCGTTGACTGATGATCAACATCTCCACGATAATCCAGACATCAGTGGTAACTTCCTGTCCTCCAGTCTATGGATCCTGGGTGCTGCCTATTTCTCTACTCTGGCCTTTACCATCTATCAGTTTAATTCAGACATGTATACATCTAAAGAGGAGACTCTGAGTATTACCCATAGTATTAAACCCTCGTCTTACTCCAACACAAAAGAATAAATAAATAAATAAGATTTCCTCTAGCTGTCTGCCCCCTTCTTTACACTCTCTGTCCAAGCCACATTCTCACAGCAGAGTAGTTTTGTGTTCACAAAGAAGGAACAACTACCCATGGATTCTTTTTTCTTTTTTTTTACAAGGGTGGGGGAGAAAAGGAGAAATAAATAATACACTTTCACAGTCTTCTCATTATTATTTCTGGGAAAACATAATAAAGCTACAGCTGGCAGGCACTTATTTTTTTCTTAGCATTTAATAATAGAATTAATTGCTAAGTGGAAGGCTTGCAACCCCCATTCTGTTGTGCTGTGCCCTCTGCTATCATTATGAATAGATGTAAAAATCAAAGCTAATTAGCATTCAGAATGTTTGAAGAAATAGACTGAACTACATACACAAAACTCATTTTACCCCACCATAGCCCCAGGTTACAAAGCTGAGATACACACATGTGTGTACACACACACACACACCAAGGTGGGCACAGTTCCCATGGATAATGACCCATTCTTGACATGAGGTTCCTTTTGCTATAACCATGGAGCGTGACTTGGAGTTTTCACAAAGCATTAGACCAGGGTCAGTTGAAACTTGGGTCATATTATGGTTTAGATCTACAATGTTCCCCCAAAATCTCAAGCATTCAGAGGTTCGAAGGTAAAGATCATGGGGTACTACACTCATCAGTACCCTAACATATTACTGAGTTCACAGCTGAATGTGCATGTGGGAAGCAGGGCCTGACTGGAGATGGGTAGGAGGGGATGTGTCTTTGAAAGGTACCTTGCCCTGCCCAGGCCTTCCTTCACTTTTTGCTTCTGGTTGCCATGATATGAGCAGCTTTCCGTGGCCACATCCTTCTGCCTTGGAGCCAGCTGACCATGGACTGAATCTCCCAAAAGTGTGAGCCAAATTAAGCTTCTGTGCCTTTCAGTTGTGGGTGTTGGGTACTGCGTCTCAGCGATGGGAGAGCTAATACAGGTCCCTTAGCTCATTAGAGTGCCAGTGTGTAGAGATGCACACCATTTAATAAAAATCAAAGGCAGCCACATCGATTTAGGGAAGAATGTGTCACAGGAAGACCACAGGAAACGGGGAAGTCAGAGAGCTAAGATCTTGTAATGTGCAAAGACGAGAGGAAATAATGAGACAATGGTAAAGAGAAAACGCTTTTTCATTTCACCCACAAAATAAAAAGAAAGAAGATGAAGACTAACACAAAGATGAAGCCAAAGACAAACATGAAGAAGAAGGAAAAGGGGAGGAAGAGGAATGAGGAGAAGAACAAGAAGGAAGAGGAGGAGAAGGAAAAGGAAAAGAAGAGGAAGAAGGACATGAAAAAAATGAGAGAAGGACACACAGAGAGAAAAGAAGTAGAAGAACAGGAGGAGGAAGAGAAACTGGTGCCATACTTTCTGTCTAGGGTCCAAACTCATCTGAAAGACATCTACCATCTCCTGTTCCTAGAGGGGAAAGAGCTGACCTGACCCTGGAACGAAGCTAGGCAGTCCACACACCTTAGTCACAAATGCAGGAGGGGTGGAGCCAGAGAGGGTGGAGTGCCGACTAGATGGCTGGGGAGGAATAATCATTCCAGTGATCATCCTGAATTAGTGCTAAGAAAGTGACCAGAGCCGGGCGTGGTGGCTCACGCCTGTAATCCCAGCACTCGGGAGGCTGAGACAGGCAGATCGTTGTGAGTTTGAGACCAGCCCGGGCTACAAAGTGAGCTCAAGGCCAGCCTGAACGGCATAGTGAGACCCTGTCTCAGAAACACCAGGGCCGGGGATCTAGCTCAGTGGTCTAAGCGCCTGCCCGGAAAGCGCAAGGTCGTGAGTTCAATCCCTGGTGCCGCAAAAATAAAAAGAAAGTGACCAGGAACTAGTGGGGCCTCCACGAGGCAGGTTGCTAAGAGAACAGGCCACCTACACACATCCAAAAAAGAATGTTCAGAGTACAAGAGGCCTAAAACCAAAAGCAATGACCATTTTGAAATCCCCCTCACTGCATACATGTACAAAACTGAAGAGAACAGGTAAGACCAGCAGTTCACATCTGTTTCTATCACATTGTCTTTTCTTTTCTCATGGATTCTTAGTAATACTTCTCTGTATATAAGGAATATGAGTTCTTTGGTAATTGTGCACATGTAGAAGATATCTTATTTAACTTTTAATGGTTTCTTTTGGTAAAAATAAACTTTAGTTTTAATACAGGCCGATTGATCATTCCTACTTTTTTGTTTTGTTTTCTAGTTAAGGAAGTGTTCCCTATATCAAGTGTTCACTATATCACGAAGATGTCCTGTGTTACCTTCTGGTAGACTGCTGTTGCCTTTGAATCTATTCATCTTTCTGTGGTAAGAGACAGAATAAAAGTTCATTTTTTATGATTCCATCAATATTGACTGAAAGACCCCCATCCCTTCTGCATTGTAATTTCTCCTTTGATACTCTACTATGCACATATGTATATGTTACTTCTAGACATCATTTTCTATCCCTTTGTTTTTTTGTCTATCCACCTGCCAATTCCACTTTGCTTAATTACTGAAAATTAGCATTAAATTGTGTTAGTGGAGCAACCCTTCCTCTATTGTTCTTCTTGCAAAATACCTCATTCTTGGTGCATTGCTTTGTTGTGTACATTGTAAAATCACCCTTTGAAGGTCAACAAAAATGTTTTGCCTTGAATTTTCAGATATTTATGGGAAAATTGTCATCTTAAAATCTTGGATCAACCAATCTATGAACATAGTATGCCCTTCTGTTAATCCTAGATCATGCTATCTTGAAATTCTCTATGGTTTCAGTCTGTAGAGGTCATAGGTAATGTTGTTATCCCCCCTCACCAAGTATCAACTTTTATTCTACTATAAATTGTAGTTTTTCCTAAAAATTTTACTTTTTTTCTCCTGGTTGCTGATATACAGAGACAAAGTTTATTTCTAGGTTTTCACTTTATATCCAATACCTCACTGTATTCATTTGTGTAAATATTTTATCTATAGGTTCTTGTGAACTTCCTGTCATCTCTGGAAAATGTTTTTTTCTAGATATAAAACATTATTTTGCCTTCTTTTTGACACAAACTAGAAGTTCCAGCAAGAAGGTAAGTAGAACTTTCTTCAGGTCAGACAACAAGACTTTCAACTTTTAACTAGTGAGCAGTGTATTTCCCAAACTCTTCATCAGGATAATTATGGTTTTGTTTTGCTTTCCTTCTTTTGCTACTGGGAAATATCAAGATTTAAATATTATACATAACATTGTTTAAATGATAATATTTAAATATTAAAATTTATCAATTTCCCCCATATCTATTAAGATGCTTTTTTCTCCTATATTTTCTTAATATGATGAATTATAATTATTGATTTGTATAGATTATTTATATATAGTTCTTGATTGTTGTATGTGGAACCAGTCTTGCATTCTGCATGAACATAACTTGGTGGTAACATAGTACCGAGTTTCTGCATACTAGATTCATTTTGTATTACTTAGGACTTTTGTGCCTCTGTTCAGTAGTGCAATGACCTGTAGTATTTTTCTTGCTATTTCTTTGTTTTGTAACTAGGGTTACAGAGACCTCACAGAAGACAGTCTGAGGTGGGTTCCCAGTCATCTATTTCCAAAAGAAGTGTTTCTTTATTTTTCTGTCAACTTTTGCTAGAGGGGAGATTTATTAACATATTTATAATTTTGGTGTCTGTTTGTGCCCATCTGAAACATCAGCCTGTCATTTGGAATTATTTCCTTTGGCTTGAAGAATATTTTTAGTATTTACTTTGGATCCGGTTTTCTAGTGACAAATGTTTTCAGATGTAGTTTGTCTGAAAATATCTTCATTTTCCCTTCATTCTAGAAGATTGATTTTCAGATACAAAATGTCATGTGAGGAGTTATTTCTTCATTATTTAAAGCTATCACTCTAGCTACTTTTTATTTCCATATTTTTTTGGAAAGGTCAATTTTCAGTTTAATTTTTAAATCATTTGAAGGTCATCAAACTATATATATATATTTTTTTTGTGTGTGTGTGTGGCACTGGTGATCAAACTCACAACCTCACACTTGCAAGGCAAGTGCTTAGCTGCTGAGCTAAATCCCCAGCCCTTTTTTTCTATATTTTGAGGTTTCTCTTTGGCTTTATTCTCAGTAGTTTTGCCCTAAAAGCCATCAGAATGATTTATTTTTATTTATTCTGCTCATCATTCTCATTGACACAATTCTTGAATTTTGCTTGATGTGTTTTGTCCCCAAGTATTGATTTGTTATGCTCTCTCTCTCATCTCCTGGGAATCCAACTTCATGGATTAATCTAAATTTTATTTTGTTCAATTTGTTTCTTATTCTCTTTTCTGCATTGACTAATTCTGTCTTCAGTGTGACTAATCAGATGTTAATCATGCTCATTGAGTTTGTAATTTTTGTTATAATATTTTTAATTTGTATATTTTCTATTCATTTCTTTATAAAAAGTTAGCTATGTTATTTTTATGTTATTTTAGTCCTCTACCACATTTCTCAATCTTTTTTTAACCTTGTGCATTTATTTGTTTTAGCATTCTTGAATATGGTAATACTAATTATTTTAAAATATGTGTCTGATTATTCTAGTATCTGAACGCCCTGTATAGTTTGGAAATTGGTCGGTCCCGTTTGGTTAATTTGAAACACTGTTTGTATAAATTTTTGAAACTAATATGATGTTCTTTTCCTACAAGGAAGATTTATGTGCAGTGCATCCTAACACTTGTGACTCCTCTGAGCTTTGTAAATGCCCAAGCAAATTCCCAGTGGCTGGATGGTCCTGGACCCTCACAAACACAGTCCCCTGAGTCCCATGAGTTGGGTGGGAACACAGTTCCAGGTCTCATGTGGAGTCACCTTTTCCAAGACTGGCCAAATTCCTGAAAGAAAAGCATTCTATATGTCGAGTTTATACTGTTACATATCTGATTTCCCCATGGTCTTAGTTCAGTAAATTTTAAATTTCTTATAAATTTATGGTGTTACCAATCAATTTTTTAAAAAGTATCATTTCCAGTGGTAAGTCTGAATGACCAAATCTGCTACTACTGGAAGGAGAAGTAAAGAAGTATTTATATTGGTGAAATTTTTGATGCTTAAAATAAACGAATGGTCTAAGATATCTTATAGGAATTCCTCCCCTTGTACATAGTTTAAGCAACTAGGAAGTCCTCTGGTCTTCACCCTCAGTAACAGCTCTCCAGCATCTCTCTCAATCATCTTCAGATATCACTTAAAGTGGCTTGGTCACTTGGCTCCATCCAGATAGTCTGATCATTTATGTCTCTTGTGTGATGTGTAAAAGTTGAGTGTAGGGTAACAGTGGAGCAAAACGTGGAGCTGAAGAGATTCATCAAGCCAGATAGTAATAGGCATTGTGCTTGCACATGGCAAGCACCCACATATATAAGGACACACTTACTTCCCTGACAACTAATGAGGAGGTTTGAGCATTGGAGAAAACCTACTGGTCTCAGCTTAGTACCAAAAATTCTGTCATATTTCAGTGCGACCAAATTGTTAATCTTAAACCAGCATTTAAAGGAATCTTTGCATAGCATATAATTGTCTTAGTCATTTTCTTATTGCTGGGACAAAATACTACACAATATCAATTTAAAGGAGAACAGCTATATTCTGGCATGCAGATTTCAGAGGATTCAGTCCATAGCTGCTTGGCTCCAAGGGAAGAAGGGCTTGGTGGAGGAGAGCTGCTGATGGTCATCAGGAAGCAGGGAGAGAAGGGAGGAGCTGGGGACAAGAACACACCCTTCCAGGTCACACCCAGGGACCACCTCCAACCAGGCTCCACCTCCTAACGCCACATTCGGCCATGAACTCATCATGGATGAATCCACTGGTGAATTTAGCATCCTATGACTCAATTACCTTCCAAACTCATGAGACTTTTGGAGCATATTCTAGATCTAAGTCATAACAAAAATCAATAGCCAAAGATTATCAGGAAATTGCAAGATAAAGCCTAACCCATATTGCATCTTCTTTACAAGGTATATTTGAGTAAAAGCAACGTGGGAAATACAGGGGGGAATCAAGAGGGCTATGAAAGCGGAAGTCAGCCAGGGAGGGAAAGAGATGGTCTTTGATCTCATAATCACAACTACAAAGAATTCTCATAAGCATTCAGGGAGCTGGGTAAAATGTATCCATTTAGAGGGATCTGTAAAACCGGTGCTAAACCGACACGATGGAGCGAAGACCTATTACAAATACGTAACGTGGTGGACAGAATCCCATGCTGGTCTCCAGTTTCCTTTTCCTTGCTGTGATCCCCTGACCTGGGATATGTCTGCTGGACTGTGAATATGCTGGGATATCAGTCCTGATAATCGATCGGATTAAACAGCAAAAGGTGAAAGAATTTTGCAGGTGATTACAGCTCTAACACAGCTGGCTTTGAGTTTATCACACTTCTTTGGGCCTCATTTAATCAGGTGAACATCCTGAGAGGGGAAATGGCCTTTCCTGGAGTTTCTCTGGCTGGCCTTGGAGAACAAGGCACTGCGAGTGCTACAGCTTTGAGAAAATGGATTCTAGTGACAGACGTGAGCTTGGAGTGGACCCTGAATCTCCGACAAGACTCCCCTGCAGAGGGCTTGGTTAAGCTGTGCCCATGACCTCTGACCCACAGACCCTGTGAGATCATCAGTGTCTTGTCTTGGGTTGCTAAATTTGTGGTAATTTCTTATGGAGCAACAAAATTCCACCCCAGATGCAACAGCAGAAATTACAAACATCCTAAAAGAAATCATGTGGATATCATTTTTGAAAATCAAAACAATAGCCTAGTCAAGTAAAAGGTGAATAGAAAGAAGCAATTCAACAGTAGGTACATTAAAATAGTTAAAACAAAGGAGTGAATGAAGTCTTAATCGTTAGATATTTTAAAATATGGAAAGAGCCTTCTAAGTAGCTCTTGGATCTATGAGGGAATCTTTAAAAAGCATCATTTGTATACAATTCGAAAATAATATAATGGAGGATATTACGTATTTATATTGGAGACATATAAATATTCTAAACTTAGAATTATAATCCTAAGCATTTTCATTATTAAGCCATGAAGATGTTAAATAAAACATTTATCCGAAATGATTAACAAGAGAACAATATTAAATTTATGAAAAAGAAGGGGAATATATTTAAGATAGTAACAGCCATTTGTAAATTACAAAAACGAAAAATAGTAAGTAGGCACCGAGTTATCTTTTAAGAAAACAGTGTAGTATATAAACACTGGCTGTTCTAAGCAAAATGAGTAAAAAGAAAATGTAGCAAATGCAACTAGT
>RJWT010053726.1:0-10372 GCA_004365215.1 Cuniculus paca | reverse complement strand
CCATCAACTGATGCTGACTTTAAATGAGTGTGAGACTAAGAAACATTATTGTTTGACTTACTGTTTTACAATTAAGAGTACCTAGAGAATGCTATATGGTATCAATTATATTTTGTGCTTTAAACTTAGACAGACAAACATACAGAGCAAAAGCAGGGGTTCTGGAGAGCAACAAACCTGAGTTCAAATCCAGGCTTAGAAAAATGTCTTGAGGCCAGGCTACATGAGGACTTGTGTCAGGCCCCCAGCACTCTCATCTTGGACAAGTTGTACAAACTTACTTTGCCTCCGTTTCTCAATCGGAGAGATGGAGATTTTAGTACCATTGTGAGAAACACCAGAGCTGATGCACAGGAGTGATTTAGAACAATCTTGAGTCCTCCAGCAAGCTTTTAATACATGTTAACTCTTATTCTGTAAAAGAGGGGTGAGGACAACCTCAGCTGCACTTCATAAGATCGCTTTAAGGCTTAAAGGAAGTGGTGCACATAAAATGTTTTACATAGTACCTAACGTAATACAAATGCTCACCAGACAGGGGGCTGTTACTATTAAAAATAGGTGCAGTCAAAGTGCTTACAGCTTGTTTTAGTTAGGTCTGCAATAACTGTCCTTTCATGTAGACTGCAATGTACTCGGTGCTAGTTCTACTGCCTCATAGCTATGGAGGCTTTAGGAAATTGTGTAATTTCTAGAGTCTTTGGTTTCCTGAGCTATAAAATCTAAAAGCTAGACTATCAAAAGGCCATTTCAGCTCTAACATGGCTGGATTCTGTAATCTTCCAGTTAGAGTTCTACAAGTACAGTAAGAGAAGAAGCAATCATTCCTGCTAATTCTTTAGGCGCATCCCATCCTTTCAGAAACAGCTGTGATTCTAAGTCATTAAGTAATGAAGAGAAGTCCATTTGGAAGGCCACTCATAAGACTGACCCATAAGAAGCACCCAGTGTACCCTGAACATGGGCTGTGTTCTTTGCTCTGTGTGTCTTCTCCCCATGGACCACTGACCATTCGGTGTGCTTACTGACCGGCTGCTGCCTGGCCTGAAATGGAAAAGAAGTCTTCTTGTCAGCAAACTTGTGAAAGAATACAGTGCTCACTTTCACTACCCTGCTCCCATATCTGCTTGCAACTGTGATGATGCTCAAAACATGTCCAGGATGAGAAGCAAGAGAAAGAAAGGAGCACCCAGAGCCTCAGGACAGATACCCCAGAGATTGCCCTGCAGGGAGCTTCCCTAATCTTCTGGAAGAAGCCCGTAGAAAGTTCCAGCCTATGTGGGGAAAAAGGAACCCTTCTCCACTGTTGGTGGGAGTGTAGACTGGTGCAGCCACTGTGGAAATCAGTTTGGAGGTTCCTCAAAAAGCTAGGACTGGAAGTCCCATTTGACCCAGCTATTCCGCTTCTGGTCATATTCCCAGAAGTGAAATCATCATACCACGGTGATATATGTGCACCCATGTTTATAGCAGCACAATTTGTAATAGCCAAATCTTGGAAACAACCCAAATGCCCATCAATTGAGGAATGGATAAAAAAGATGTACTTTTATACAATGGAGTACTATTCAGCTATAAAAAATGATCACCTTGAGGCTTTTATAGGTAAATGGATCCGACTTGAGACCCTACTCATAAGTGAAATAAACCAAACTCACATGTGTAAACACCGCATTGTCTCCCTAGTGTAAGAAACTGAAAGACTCAATAAGATACAAAATTCCCAATAACTACAGGGGAAAGGTTCTGAAGTCCAATGGTGCTTTTATTCTTTGATTTCTTTGGTTTAAGTCTCTTTTCCACCATTTGATTGCAATATGTGAGAAGATAGGAACAGCTCTTTTGAAGAAAACAGGGGACGTTAAGGTAGTCATTGTTGGTTTCTTGTTGTCTGATCTGAAGGCCTGTAATGCTTTCACTCTTTTGTTTTATCTGGTTTTGTATTATTGTTTTTTTGGGGGTTTATTGTCTGTGAATGTATGAACAACCATTTCGAAGAAGGCAAGAGACACTAGGGTAGCCATTGTTAATCTCCTGTTGTTATGTTTTGAAGACCTGTATTGCTTCCAGTGTTCTGTTCTGAAATGCTATGTTGTGTTTGACTCTATTCTGTTTTGTTTTGTTCTGTTCTCTTTAAAACAAAAAACAAAAAAAAGGAAGTCCCAGCCTAACCGGGTGTCATACACTAATGGGTTTCAAACCAGGATGTTACTGTTGAAGCTACTGTATGGCAGCTGGGACAGAACACCCAACACTCACAGCTTTCTGGAGGAGAGGTTAATTTTGGCTCACGTTTCAGTCTGTGACTGCCTGGTTGCAAAGCAGAAATGGTATAGAAGAGAGGCATAGTGGTGGGAGGCTGCTCACATGACAGCACACAGGAAGCAGAGAGAAAAGGGAGAAACCTGGGAGGGAGATGCACCCGTCCATGTCAAGCCCCAGTGTCCCTCCTCTAGCCAGCACCCAACTCCTAACAGCAAGTCAACTATGAAATCAACAGTGGGGCACAATGGCCCCACCTCCAATTGAGTGAGGCGTTTGAGGGACACTTTAGATCTAAAGCACAACAATTAGTAACCAGGTATCTGAGTTTTCAGATGCTTCTCTTAAAAATGACAAGTGATGAAAATGATGCAGTTTAAAGGCTTTTGATTGTAAGATCCTGAATCCAGGTGTGGAGCTCCCTGCTGCTCTGTGACCTTAGACTATTTGCTATCTGTCATGAAGCCTCAGTTTTTTTGTCTGTGAAATGGCAGGGGATGGGGTATGTCTGTAGAATTAGGTGACTTCTGAGATTTCTTTCAAGTCACATTCATAATTATATATCTGTTCCAAGAAAGCCATTTCTGAGCTAGCCCAGAAATGCTAGAGGCTGGCACCTCAGTCTGGGTTGAAATCTGGGCCTTTGCACAAGGCTACCTCAACACAAGAGAAAAGGAGACTGTCACATGCTATTTTCAGGCCCAGGCTCCCGGATGCAATGCTGTCACTGTGATTATCCTTAAACATGAGAAAGTCAGACACTTCTGACGTCCTTATTTCTCGCCATTGCCCTCCTCATGCTGCCTGATAGCCATGTTGAAGACGAACAGGTTCAGTTCTAACCAGCCATTGGTCTTCACTCATACTGGTTTTGGCCTTGAAAATGTTTCTTTTCCTTCTTTATGTCTCTCCTTAACATCTCCAAGCCATGTGATTAACAATTCAAACTGAGCCAGGTTTGCTGACTTGCACCTGTAATCCTAGCACCTCAAGTGGCTAAGACAGGAGGTTGTTCGAGGCAGAAGGGTCCTTGAATGCAAGAGTTCAAAACCAGGTTGGGCAGGACAGTGAACCCTGATGCCAAAACAAAATCAAAACCAAAAAAGCCAACACAGTTCAAAGTGCACTGAACCACCGTGGGCAAGGTTAAGAGTGCTCCACTCTGCAGTTCCCATGGCACTTTATACGTTCTCTATTCAGAACTCTTTCCACACTATGTTGTAATGGCTTGTTTAGTTGTGGGTCTTCCCAACTTGATCACGGATCTCAGGGAGAAGGGCCCCTGCATGCTCATCATTGCATCATAGCTGCTCAGCCCCTGGCCTGACACATGCAAGGTGCTCAAAAAGCACGTGATGGCACTGTGCAATGTTGCACTACGTTGCGCTGTGTAATCATGTGTACATACCGGGGAGAGCACGAACGGAGGACGGAAGCCTGCATCATGCATGTTTTTGCATGTCAGTATCAGTGTGGAGTGGCAACTGGGAACAGTGGATGGAACAGCTGGTTAGAGCTCTGGACAGAAAATGTGGTGCAGAGTAAGTAATTAAACCTCTTCGGATCATTCAGTTTTTGCAGAAATATATTAGGATGACAAACTGAAATGAAGTACGTCGGCAGAACATCATAAAAATACCAATGCTGCCTAGTCATGCATGTGTTAATGCACTTGAAGTGGGAAAAGTTGGTCTTAGACATGCATTTTTCCTGCAACTCACTTCGTTGTTAATCTCCACGTAATTTCTAATATTCCTTGACTGAAGAACTTTGCAAGAGCTGATTACCCCAGAAGAATGTTTGTGTGAACAAAAGATGCTACGAGCCGGGAAGCTGGGAGGAATTATCTAAAGCAGAAGCCTTCTCTTGGACCAAAAAAGTACATTAAAAGCAGAAGCTGATCATCGTCCAGGACATGGGACTTCTCATTCTCTTCAAATCGTGCAACCTCATGGCTTTCTACTCTAACTGTGCCCATGGCTGGCCAACCTCAGCATCATCCACTGATATCTGAGAACCAAACCCATCCACTCCTGAGTGAAGACAGATGAGACACACGAGAACATAAATGATTAAAACTTTGTCTAAACACATCATCTGCCCTCCTCATGTGACCAGCTCTTATTGATCTAGTTTGCCTTTCTGTGTCCTTCCCTCTTCCTCCAACGTGTCAGATCTGCATCACACAGTCTTCAAGTATTGTGTCTCTCGTCATCATCACATTACTGCTTACAGCTGTGATTAAATAACTATTGGTGTATTTATTTGTTTAATGCCCATTTCCATTGATAGATGAAAAACTGTACAAGGACAGGGACTGTGCATTCACTCCTAGAGTTTCAGTGCCCAGTACGATCACCATGCAAGGAGAGCTACCCATGAGGTATTTGTTGGATGACTGTTTATGGAATGAGATGAATTTTCAGGATTAGGGAACAAGAGGTTTGAGTACACACAAGAAAAGGCACACTTCTCCGTTGTATTCACGCCACCGTTTTGGTTTGAAAACAGAAGCACATGTGTGTAAACTTTGAGACAGAGTTGGGCATAAGGTAGATACATACAAATACATCTCTACTATCAACTTGAGTTTGAAAGACATCATACCATTCTTCAGAAAGAATATTCTAGCAGCATATACAAGACAGCATGTTCTTGGTCTTTGACGTTTGAGGTGCCTATCTTCCCTACCGTTCTGGCAGAGGATAACTACTCACTGAGCGCCTTGCATGGCAGACAGTAGTCTTCCTCAAAGGGTCTGCCAGATAATTGAACAGGTGGACAAAGGCCTCTAAGGAGGGAACTGAAGAAATGAACTCACAGAGCAAGGCAGGACTCAGGCGCCCATTAATGCCTTCGCATTAGGTATGGGGAAAACAATATATCCACTTCTAACTGACTTTCACCTCTATTTATTATTAATAAATAACTTCCTTAATAAACATGACTTTTCTCAGAAACCTACTAGATTTTCAAGCAGTAGCAACTGCTGTGATGAATTGGGAAGAAAAAAAATAACATCTTTCCCAGAGGCAGGTGCCTTTCAATTTAGTTTAAATATGCATGCTCACACACATGCGCTCGCACGCGCGTGCACACACACACACACCACACGCATGCCGCAGCGACAATCAATAACGTCCCTCTCACGCCTGTGTCCCTGACAGATGAAGCTGGAGCTGGGATGTGTCTCATTGGCTAGACTGTCACTCACCATTTTGTTCATTACAAGGAAATGAACTTCATTTCCAGCATTGGAAGGACATGAAGTAATTGGGCTCTCCAAAGGCTTTTTGCCTAATTTGCTCAAGTTGTATTTATTTTTTTTAAGAATTAGGTATTAACAGCTGATTGACAGAATGTCAGGAAAATGAAGGAAAGCGGACAGGACAATGAAGACGATGTGGCTCCTCCTGTC
Organism: Cuniculus paca; assembly: GCA_004365215.1. NCBI lineage: Eukaryota > Metazoa > Chordata > Mammalia > Rodentia > Cuniculidae > Cuniculus > Cuniculus paca. The sequence goes on along the minus strand of RJWT010053726.1, from coordinate 4,692 downwards.
TGCTCCTCTTCGCAGGGGCGCACCCTTTCTTTCTCAATCTTTCCCAGCCGGCCCCGGTGCCTTGCTTCCCACTTGGTGCTCTCTGGTGAATTTCCCTCGCGGGTTTCTATTGCACAAGTCCACGCACCCTCCTTCCTTTTGATCAGCAAAGCCACAGACCCTGGGCTCCAAAGGATTTTTCTGATCAGTGGCTTTCTTCATCTTCAGATCTACCAAAGTAGAGGGGACCAGGAAAATGGTTTGAGCAGAGCTAGTGGTTCCCACATGTGCCACATTTTTTATTTGGGAGAGATGTAAAGGCAAAGGTGAAGGTGGAATGAAGGTCCTTTCCAGGGAAAATCAGCGTGGAACCTAACTTAGACACATCAGGTCCTAAATTTTTCTCCAGAGTCCTAACAGATGTTTGAACTTGGGAGGATTCCTTAACTTCTGTGCGCTTGTCCTGAACATACTACTTTTATGAGACTATTGAAGATTCAGCGAATTCACAATATGGAAGTGCAATACAGTAAGAATGACTTTTGCGCTGCACATGTTGTCCTATATCTGTAATCCCAAATATTTGGGAGGCTGAGGCAGGAGGATAATAAATTTAAATCCAGCTTGGGCAATTTAACAAGACCATGTCTCAAAACAAAAAAACGAAAAGGACTCGGGATGTAATTCACTGTAGAGTACTTTCCTAGCATGCACAAAACCTTGGGTTCAATTCCTAGTACTTCCAAAAAGATAAAAAAACGTAAGTCCCTCTATACCTCTTGATGCCCTTTCGTAGCACAGCCCTATCTCAATCTTTAATCACTGCCATATTTTCCACACCCTCATATGAAGAAAAGTTTAGCTAAAAGACAAATGTAGAAGCTTATGTACAAAGAGGTCTTTCAACAGACTGCAACTACCTACTAACAAAGATTAAATGAGGTATCATCCAAAATAGAGGCTTACCCACTGTGACGCAGCTTTCTAATCATTAGCTGATTGATCAGTCTGTCGCATGCAAGCAAATATTCCTGCAAGTTCTCAAGATGCCATGGGCTGATTTCCCTTGAGTCTTGCCTTTCAGTGATAATTTCCTGGGACCCCAGGAGTAGAGTGGTGCTTCATCAGTGTTACGGTTTCTATATGAGATCACAGAATCCAGCACCCCAAATTCACTGTCCCGGCAGCATGTTCTATTAGTGGATTGGGCCGCTGCACTGCAGTGAGACCATGTCAGCAATCTTTCACACTCACCCTGCAGAAAAGCTGTGAGAGGCAGTGAAAACCCTCAGCCTCATCTGAACACTTAGATCTTCCCAGAGGAACTGAAGACCTCTGACCTTGTACCACGAGGTGTCTCTAGGGTGGAGAACTGCCCAGGCTTGTGGCAGAACACTGTGCGGGGATAAAATCATCATCATCGTATTGGAGGAGTGACTTCTACAGTTAGTGGAATTAGCATGGTTGACGCAATTAATTGTATATTTCAAAATAGCTGGTAGAGTTTGAATTTGGTCAACACAAAGAACTGATTAATGTTTGCGGTAATGAATATGCCAAATATCGTGACCTGACCCTTGTACGTTGCATACGTATTTGAAACATCACACTGTACCCCATACACATGCAAAACTATTGCCAACTTTGAATTTTAAATACACATATTAAAAGAGTCATTAACATAACAATGATCACATCATAGTGTTCATGAAATATCTTTAAATCTTGAAATAACCATAAGAAGTAGCAAAGGTCATGATTAAGAGTATGAGCACTCGACCAAAACTCATCAAAATAGAGAGAAAGGGTGTTGAGTGAAGTCAAGACTGACACTGAGACCTGCGATCACAGAAGCTCTACAGCAATCTACACACTCAGACACAGCCAGGAAGGTGAGGCCATCTACCACAAGCTGCTGTCACAGCTGCTTTTGCAGTCCTCCTCACCGCACCCAGAGCCTCTCAGCGGCAGCCCTCACACTAGCACAGTGAGACAGGGATTCTGGATTCCTCACCTGCTTGGACCTGAGAATGAAGATTCTTCCCACAACAAAACAACACCCCAGTCAACTAGACCAGCAAGGATAACAACACAAATGTGTTGTGCTCCCCACCTCTCCCGGCAGCCCAGCTCCAAAAGTGCTTTGGAGAGTCCACAAGGCTGGGTCTAATGAGCCTCCTGTCTCCTCTACCTCACACATGTCACTTCCTCCTCTCATTGCCATGGTCTCCAAATCTCAGTCTCAGTGACTCCTTCGCTGTTCATTAAATACGCTGTCAGGTGCATCCTTTATATATCTAAACCTGTGTGCACTTTCCCTCTTCCGGGATGGCTTTTCCCAAGCCTGGCCAACTCCTCATCTGCTCTTTGTCCTTGTCAGGGAGCTCTGTTCCCAGAAGCCAGTCCTGAGCTCCCTACTGGAGCTGCAGCCACCCTCCTCATCCCACTGCTCACTTGACATCTTTTGAGTGAGTTTTATTTTTTTGCTTTTCCCAAGGAAAAAAAAATTAGAGGGGCATTGGTAGTGGCAACTACTGGCCATCAAGAATTAGAGAAAAGCCCACTAACTTTTATTTATAATAAATTGTTTCCTCACAATTTGACCAAAATGAGAAGACAGCTAGGCTCTACCATCCCAGACAAGAGGACATGTTGTCTTAGGGTCTTGAGATTTACTTCTTCGAGGCATTGTTTTGTCTGCCTCAGAACAGGGCAGAAGCTTCATGATCACATGACTCTGAGTCTATCTTATGCATGTGTCTAGAACAGTGTTAATGAATTGGTAGGCTAAGGTTCAGAGTTGCCCTAGTAGATGTCAGAACTTGGGCACTGAATCTATCCCCGTAACTGTGAAGAGATGAAGAGTGATCTCAACATAGTATGCTCAGCATGAACGTCTGTAAACAAAAGTTCCCCAAGTGCATGTCCATGTACCTCCCTTTTCATCTGCACCTCCAACTGTCAGTTCAGCTGGTACCTTGAAAATGCCAAAACTCGCCTCATTCACATTAGGCTGGATGCCTTAATTTTAGAGGTATATTGCGATGAAACATGGAAAACTGACAACAGAAATTCATTCTACAGCCTCCTAGCTCTATTGCCTGCCGCTGTAACCTAAGGTGTGGGACATCATGTGCTTTCCCAGGCCTCAATTCCCTATCTGTCCAGCTTCTTTCTTTTTGAGTTGTAACATCCTGATAGGTTAAGAAGAAAGAAAATTTTCTAAAATACAATGCAATAGTCATGATATTCATAGATATTCATAATGGGACTTTTTTGCCAAATGTTTTTCATAATGTTTAAATGCCAAAGAAAATAATATTAGGATCACACAAAGGATCAATCCTTTAGAAAGAAATAACAATAATGGTAGTGAATAATTGCAAAGATACTTTTTCATGTGTAACCTCATTGCACAATGAACATGTAATTTAGACAGGCAGCTCTATAGGTTACAATTAAAGTTGAAAATTTACTCTTTTAAAAGAGCATTATTTTGAATATAACTATCCTCAGAAAAAGCACAGACATTTTTATAAATTAATTCAGCATAATAAAATACTTTAGTAATAATTTGGGGGTAAAGTAAATCATAAACGCATAATATTCCAATTTTAATAATAATAATAAAAATAAAAGACAACACCCAAAAGACCAAACGGATCAGTACTTTAAATTGTAATGGTTTTTCTAATCCACATTTTCCAATTCACAGGTAGAACTTTTGCTGATATGTATATTACACATTATATATTATTATTATATATATATAATGTGTGTATAATCATTTATGATAGGAAAAAGCTGTAAAAGCTTAGGCTAAATTCATATACTTTATGTAGTGTGTGTATAAACGCATGTATTTATTTTAATGTGAGTGTAATTATTACTGAATTGTAGCTTTTAATGAGAAGATCATTAGGGACCGTTAAATCTGACTACATTTAGCTTTCACTGAGACTCTGAAATTATTTTTTCAAAAGGTTCAGCATTTGAAAAAAGGCAAAAACTGTGTTTGTCTCAAATAGTCTTTCCCTGGTTTTTCAGACTGGTATTTTAAGGCAAATTTAATTCATACAGTTCATACTCATTTACACTTAAATTATCCAGCTAGAGCTTCTAACAGCTATTTAATGTCCCAGACACCTCTGAGTCTTTACTGAGGGCTCCTGCAAGCCATCCCCATCTTACCCACCTCCTCTCATCACCGTAAGAGGCTGCATTTTGCTCAGAGTAAACAAATTGAATACCAAAACTTTTGGTTATTTTTCCTCCTGGTTTATGACCTATGAATGCAAAGTGGCTTTCAGATGTGACATGACTAATTTCCCATCCCCATGAACCAATGCAGGGTGTGTGTCACATTACACTTACTTAGGAACAGCTATATAGCTAGCAAATGAGGCAATCTCTGGCTCCTCGTTGGGCATCCACAGCATATAAATAGATAATTACAGAAACTCAAACCTCTATGACATCTTTCATCTGAAAATTGCCCGGGCTGCCTTTAGAATGGTATGAGTGTATGTCCTAGAATTTGCCAGACACACAAAAATACCTAGTTATAGCTCTAAATATCTCTTACTTTTTACAAATGGCAAAAGCTTAAGCAGCCATAAACCAGGGAACCAAAGGTCCTTCCTTCCAGGTCTGTAGTCCTTTGAAGAGGAGTTTAAGGAAAGGTCATATTTTAGGCACACATCATGAGTGAGT
>RJWT010053725.1:0-10381 GCA_004365215.1 Cuniculus paca | reverse complement strand
ACGGTGTATACTTACAAACTGTTTAACAGAATAGCCCTAATGAAGAACCAATAATTAGAATTGATTGCACAGTTTTCCATAAGAAGTTATCAGTATTAATCTTATTATGTTATAGCCTTCTTTATTTCAGAAATAACTAAAATCTCAAACCTTGACAATCAGTCATATGGTTCTGTACAATCCATAATTGGACTCAAAGTCCTAACACTCCTTGACTCTTCAAATGCTGCAGACAGAAAAGTCTACCTACTTGTTTTGTAGTCTATGAATCTTTCAAACACCCACATTCCTTGATCTCCCTGCAGCACTGTCATAGTATAGCTGAGCATGTGTGTGTGTCTGTGTGTCTGTGTGTCTGTGTGCTTCATTGTTTTCTGTCCTTAAACCCTGTCCTTGGGTCTGGACAAAAGAAAATTATCTGTCTTCAAATGTTCAGTTATTTATCCTTATTTATGCTTCCCACTATCTCTCTTTTATGTAATACAAGTTCTATAAACATTCCTACTTTATTTCCCTTGGTCTTCATCACTTCAGGAAACTGCAACATCTATACACATGATCTTTCAAATCCCTCAGCTTCTCAGTCCAATGAATTATTCACTTCCAATGACATTTTCCTGTGAACTACCTTAGTTCCTCATTCCCACTGGCAATAAGTGCCACTGGAAATGAGTGCTATTTGAAACATATATAGCAAATGTGTTTCTCAATGTTCATTCTTTGACCTCCTCTTCCACTCTTCCATTTCCCTTAGTCTTCTGTCTCATTGTAATTAAAGCTCTGTGAAGTTTTGGAATAATTACTTTTGGAATTACTTTCATTGCAGCCTCCTTGCTATTCATGATCTGCTAAATTCCTTTTTCCTTGTTTCCCTTGTTTTACAAATTAAATTCAATGAAACATTATTATAACAACTCTTGATAAACTATTCATTGACCTGCTTCACTTTTCTTCCATCATCCTCATCTGACAAACTAGATCCTCATGATCCTCACCAATATTTCTGGTCCAGTGAAGATTATACTCCTTTAAACTGAACAACTTTCATCAATGAATTGGGTCACTTTCGGGTATAAACTATCCTGAATCAGTGTGTTATTCTCCAATTTTTCTAAATTTGGTAGCAATTACAGAAAACTGTGGAACAAAGGTGTCATACCAACAATCAAAAATATTGATTAATAGAGAAGGAAAGTTTCTCTTGAAGCTTTTCTGGTTCCGTATTAGATTTTGTGCAAATTAAATATTTTATGCTGGTACACCACTAAAATGCTGGAATCAACTGTACTGTTATCTGAAAAATTTGTAATCCTGGTTAATATCACCATTTATTTTTCTAGGGTTTTGGAAATAGCTAAGTCCACTTACGGTATGAGTGTTAAGAGATTCAAAGCCACATGAGACTTACAAATAGAAGCCTTAGAGTCTGAAAATATAAAGGTTATTTATGATATAAACTGTATGTTTCTCTATGTACCTCACATTATATATGCTACTTAGGTCAACTTATAGATAAGTGGACACTCATGATATTAGCTCAAATAATTCTGGTTCACATAGCTTAACAAGTAGACAAATTTACACCAGTTCATAAGAATTAAGATATTTTAAAGATGGGTGATAAGTTTCCATCCAGATTGTTAGATAACCTAGATAATCAAGATTGCATTGGCTATTATTGTGTGTGTGCAATAACATGGAATTTTACTTGGTGAAGGACAATATATAAAATAGTTTAAAATGTTAACTGTTATAATGAGTCATCTAAGACAATTGTTAAGGTAATTAAGTGAGAACTCCTTGAACTTGGGAAACCATTGGACAAAACTGCTCTCTGTGATTGAAAAAGAAGCTTCCTAGACCAAAATCTGTACACTTTCTCCACTGATGGGTGACTTATCCAGTTTTCCCAGGGTCTTATGGGCCACACCCCAACAGTTATTATATAAATTATTATGTTATGTTTAAGTTGGTTGTAAGTAAAAGGTTAAGTTTTCTGTGTCTAAAGCAATAAGGTCTTCTGATTAGGATGCTCTTGGCTAAATTTACATCTATTTGCTTTGATTAAATAAGCATTTTGGCACTGTATAAATGAGACAGACTTGTATTGGTTAATAAGTCTAAATGTGCCCATTACCACTAATTCCTAAATTTGCAAGAGTTCTAGAGATGTTCTTAGACATGTGTCTTTAAAAAATTCTAAATTTTTCCTTAAGGGAAAAAACTGCAGTAGTGGTTTAACTGTTCTGGGTGTTCAACAACTAAGGTTTAGGGAGCAAAAAGGTAAATGTGCTAGGAGGACACCCAGTAATTTGGTCCTGGTCCACCAAGTTCAACAAAGACCCAGGATAGGAGGGGATCTATCCTAAAAGATCCACAACTTTGGTAAATCAAGCAACCTCCTGAGCCAGGAGATTAGACCCCAAAGCAGGAATCAACTGAGATACAGTGTGCTTAAAAAGAGGGTTACTAAAGAGAGAGATGTCTTCTGTGCTTCCATTGGAAGCTACATGATCAAACAAGACCGTGACCCATCCTGGCAGCTGACAATGACAGAACTGTGGAACTCTACACATGGTCCCACAAATGACCTGAGGGAAGCCTTGGCTGACCTTGATATTTGGCAAAAAAAGTTAATCTTTATTAAGACCAGCCTCACTTTAAGTTGGTATTAAACACCCAGCAGAAAACTATAACTAAAAATATAAAAGCTATAGTAATGTAGACTAGACATAAACAGGTGGCTCCAATTGCAAATTCCTGCTAACAGATAAGATAGGTCTAAGAACCAGTTGGTTACAGTTCTCCTTTCCATTCTAATGCTCATACTTGGGTCATATGTTACTTAAAGTTTATTTATTCTTGCCTAGAGATTGCCTTTACTAAACCATCTCCCCCATTTATTCTAGCTAACATGCTCCAGGTGAAGAAACACAACAGATAGAATGAACATCTGTTCACAGAGATTGATGAAAAAGATTCAAAAGATATGAGAGGGGAATTGTGGAAACTTCTAAGACAAGAGATGCAAGTATTAGGCTCAATCTTAGCCATCCTACATCAATGGGTTAATGAATTATTTCCCCTGAGTTTGACTACAGAAACTTATTCTTTCAAGTCAGGGGATGCTGTGTGCATAAAAGAATGGAATGGTCAATCCCTGAAACTCCTCCGGAGGGATTGATCTACTGTTATGCTATCCACTCCTACTGCAGTAAGGGTGGATAAGACAGCTCCCTGGATTCACTACAACAGAGTAAAGCCCATATCTTGAGATTGGGAGTGCATTTCCAATTCATTGACACCTTGTAAGCTGATGAATGATCTGGAAGAAGCAGACTAGGACCTCAGAAACACCACTGAAAGACATTAGTCCTCCTTTAGTCACTCTAGAGGCTGACTAGTCTATACACAGCAGAAACCTGAGGACATTACCAACTGGCAACCCAGATGGGTTGCATCCTTTTTGTGAGTATCTGTAATGTTTGTTACCCTTTCCTCTTAGCTATGTTTAGATTTCTAGTCCTGCTTTTAGCCGTAGCCCTTGGTGAGACCATCCCAACTGACTGGAAATGTGGCAAGAGTTGCCTGCTGGCCCTCGCCTTCCTCCTTTGGATGGGACTTTGTACTAGTATTGACTGCTTATACTCGGGGCCCCTTTGTTGAACCTGAGTTCCCCATCAGGTGTCCCATGATTTGCCTAACCAGATCAGGTGAGGGAGTTACTTGGATGTTACCACATCCACTTCTCAAGCTTAGGGAAGATCCAGTGGATCTGCACCCATAATAATACAACCCATTCTCTCTGCCAACATGAAAATCATCAGTACACTTGATTTGACTGAAAGTACTCCCTGACTGAGGAATGGTCCAAAGTTAAATCCTCCCAAGGTAAAGGAGTATTAATTAACAAAACCCAGGTTATACATCCTCCACCTGCCAGTAACTGTATTTTTTATTTATGTATGGGCCACTATAAGTAAAAATCTCTGTTTACTCCTAAACTGGGGATGATTATTATGGGAACAAGAATACAGGTATGATGATAAGTATATGTGTGAACTGGTATTGCCCCAGTCTGCCTGTTAATAGTGACCACTGGCCTTATTGCCCCCACTGGAGTTGTGTCTTCTGGGCTACTTGGAAAGGTAAAGATAAGGCAGCACTCCTCCAAAAGGCAGGTGCCACTCAGCTGTGAATTGGAACTCGGAACCTGCAACTCTATTAGTTTTTCTATTTTTAATCCAAGAGACTCAAAGTGGGAAAATGCCCTCCAGATTAGGATATATATAATATATAATATATATAATATATATATATATATATATATAGCATTGAGCTATATATATATATAGCTATATATATATATATATATATATATATATATATATAGCATTGCTATATATATATATAGCATTGAGCAAGAACTGTACTATATTTCAAGAGGGTCACTACCATCTGAGGGACCACATTGCATCAGGTTTTTTTCTGTTTCACTCATTTTATGAGGAAATACAAAGCAGCCTCCCTCCAATCCCAGTCACAACCCCAAATTAATTTTTAGCCCTAGCAGCGACTATAGCTCAGACCTGAAGAAATTATCTTGCCCAGTGGGAAGGACAGTTCAACATCCCTGTAGGGAGCCTAATGTGTCTGGGTCAAATGTCCTACAACTCAACTGTTCCAAAGACCCAGTGGTGGGGTCTCCCAGACTACTTAGACCTTTTCTCATCCCCTTGTCCAGCTTTTCACATCTAGGGGGGCCTGGGATGGTGTTGATGCAGACACAGAATGGCAGACCCCAGACACACTGTGTTGAATATGCAGAAGAACCATATATGCGGTACTTCCCCAAACTGGTCAGGGTCTTGTGTATTAGGGATCATCTGCATATCTTCCTTTCTACTCTCACTTTCCAGGAGAGAACATTTGAGGGTTCAAGTGTATGGGAACAGAGGGACCCATAGAAAATGATATACTCTGAAAATTAATAATTGGAAAGATAACGAATGGTCCCCTGAACGATCCTGTAATGTAGAGATGAATCCTGGGGTTACAGAAAAGCTATTTGTATGGTAAGCTGCATAACTAGACTGCAAGCAGTTGTGGACACTGTAACTAATGAAACTGTCAAGACTCTTAACTTGTTAGTCAAATGACAGATCAAAATGTATACTGATATCTATCAAAATCATTTGGCCTTAGATTATCTGCTTGCTTCAGAGGTAGGGGTATGGGGAAAATTTAACAACATGTGAAATGGAAGGAAAATTACAATCTAAATAGAAAAGAAAAGTATCAGAACCAGATTCAAATATAATACAGATATTTATAGTTCTGGGGATTTAAAATAATTATGATTAACATTTTAAGACTTTGATGTACAAAATACACCACATACAAGACCAGATATAGGCAGAAAAGGAAGCTATAAAAAAAGATTAAAAGAAAATTCTATAAATAGAAAGCCAAACAACATAAATGAAGAACACTTTTGCAAGTTTCAACAGTAGAGAACACAGTTGAGCATGAATATAAAACACTATAGAAAAACATTATCATTACAACTAAAACTCTCCTTTATGCACAATGTTACAAAATCATATTTCAAATTTACTTTTTCTATTCTGTGTTATTTGTTATTCTTCAGTCAGAATGACTGCTTCATAGAGTGATTTATACTTTTACTATTAAATGTTTTCAATATCCAGTGACCTTAACTTTTATGGTACTTTTATTATTTGATATAAGAATTATATAAGATGCCTAAAAATATACCTTGCTTTTCTAGCCTCAATTATTCCTTTTCCTAAATTTGTATCTGCAACCTCAAATTTCTCTTGATAATTAAAATAGGTTATCTCAGTCAGTAGCCTAATAATCTTCTTGTTCTATTTGTTCTTTGGCTTAGGAAAATTAAAACAGACAGGAAGCAGATTAACTTCCAATAAATGAAATTATTGCATGTCCCCAGGTGAAAGGCAAAATCTTCAAATCAGTAATGCCTGAAGCAGTTGAAATGTAAAAAAACAAAAAACAAAAAAACAAAACAAAACAAAAAAACTGTGTGAGTGGCTTTTTAGGATTACAGTAGCAGGAACTTGTCTTTATTTTTACAGTTGATATTCTCCTTCTAGAAGAAATAGTTCTATATTTGAACTGTGATTATACACACATACACACAGGCACACATATGCATAGGGGCAATGATTGAAGTATTCTATTGATGTTTAAATTTTAAAAAATTATTGCAGTAAGAGACATATTACCATAATGCCCCTCAAAGTACTGCTCCTCTTAGTACACTTATTCTACCATGTTTACCACTTTCTGTAGCAGTTCTAAAATTCCCTTATGAATGTCTTTGTAAGATGTGATAAACATATGGTGAATGCTGTTGCCCAAGTACCATTCAATCAAAAAGAAATCTCAGAAAAAAATTAGAGTGTGTCCTCATCTACCTTGTTCACTGGACCTGGCATTGTGCAGTTTCTCCATTTTCCCCAAACCAAAGTTAAAATGACTATGAAAGGTAAACCTATTTAATCCACTCAGGATTTGGAAGCAGCCAAGATGAGTGGACTAAAGACATTCAGAAAAAAGGATTTCTATAACAGCTTCAGAAAGTGCCAGCAATGATGGAATAGTGTGTTTAAACTGATGAGAAATGTTTTGAGAGGAATTGATGTCAATGTGTCCTTTACTATAATAATTTTTTAAATGTTAATATTTAATTTGTGATCACATAATATACAACACAATATAATAATGAGGAAAATTGACACCGTAGCTAATTTTATTAATTGATATGTCTATAGATTCTTCTATTCATTTACTTTCTATCCTTATACTTAGTCCCTGAGATTGGTGCTACTAATATCTACATTTCCAAAGAAAGAAGAGTGAAGACTAAGAAAAGTGTCACGTATCACAAAACAGGAAATTGGTGAAAGTAAACATTAAGTGTGGGCAATCTAACCCTGGTTACTAAGTTTAAAGTCACTTTTGTCACATTGGATGGTTGTAATTTAGTTAACTGTGGATTTTACAATATAATATACTGCTTATAATTTTTCTCATACTTTTCTTTATAATTATAGTAAGATATAGAAAACATCAAAGTATGTTTTAAACTGTCTTAGTTACTTTTATCTTTGCTGTAGCAAAATACCCAACACCCAGAAGTTAAAGGAGGAAAGGTTTATTTCATCTCACAGTCTGTAGAGGTTTGAGTCCATATTTGGCTGGCTCCAAAGCAAGGTGGCATAGCAGAGGGACATCACAGAGGAGAAACAGTTCATGGCATGGCAGGATAAAGGCAGCAGCAACAAGCATCCAGCCTGCTCTCCCTTTTATCCCATTTGGGTTGCCATCATTTCAGATGATGCCACCCAGAACTATGCTAATTCCAATCACTGGAATAATTTAGTACCACACACCCTTAACCCTAGTATCACATTCCCTAGATTCTGCCAGCTCAGCAAAGGCCCATCTAGGAGTGCATGAGGCTTTGAGGACCGTCTAAATAAAATACACAACATAAACCAATAAGTAACAAAATTCAAAGGAAATAATATCAAGCTTAAATTCATTCTGTTTCTAATCAAACATAACATGCTAATTGAAATTCTATTTGTTTATATACACTGCAACTATTTCATATTTAGTCTATTGCTATTCCAGAAAAGTGAGCAGAAAAATGTTGACGCAATCTTTCTATGTTATTTACTTTTTTTTATTTTTTAAGCATACTATTATGTGACAGGTCATAACTATGGGTTATAAAACAAGTTTGAGAAAAAATGAAAGAAATAGACTACATACAAGTTATATGACCTCTTGAAGCTTTTCAGAGTTATGGTCAACCCAAACATTCCATGTGTATTTATTAACCCCATCTCCTCTTGTTAAAACAAGCCTCAATCTGCCTTTCTCTAGTCTTTGCTGACCAAAAAGATTACTATCAATGTAATTTATATTCTCTACTTTCTCATATTGTTATGACATTGGAGTCCAGAAAAGAGATGAGTGGCTCCTTGACATAACACAATATCACAGATGACTCTTCTATGGGAATCAAGATTCATCAGTTTTTCTATTTGCCGTCCCACCATCGTAAAAGGTGCCAACAGGTAGATAGCAAGTGATCACTTGCTATAAATAAGTAGTGTCACCCCCAAAAGCTGTCATTTATGTGGCAAAAAAATGAAAAAAAATAAGTATATACTTTAATTGCTGATCAGTTGCTCTGTAAGATGTATGGATTAAATGAAAAGATAAGGTTTGGAAAGGGATGAGCAAAAGGAGTTGTACTACAGATAACAGAATAAAAATGTGCCATTTCAAGCCTACTGCAAAGTTAGGAAGAACTTATATGATCCTCTGTAGTCCTAATGATTGAGAAGAGCTGATGTAATATTTAGTTACCAGCTCAGACCTTCCCTTAACGACAAATGTTTTGTTTTTATACAAAAGCTGCAACTTTGGTGTATAGTTTCTGAACATTCTAAAAACCTTCCATCTTAATCACAGTGAGGAATTAGATTCAGCAATCTCTTACTTGTAATATATTCCTCAGGCCCCGAAACAAATACAGTGTTTATAAGGTTAGCAGATATATAAAATTCAGTGTCTTCTCAGGGGAAATGACTTATGTTTATTTTGGATGTGTAAACTAGCTTTCATTTTCTTGTGGGGACAGAGGGAGAGAATTTGCTAGATTATAACACATATTAAAGCGATACCCAAAAGGAGATTTAAGTTAAGTGGAATAGAGACCTTTGCTGAAGTTGAATTCAGTATAGATTGGATGACTTTTTAAAAATAGAATTAGTAATACACCAAGGATTACAAATTAGTTTACTCTAGGTACTTTATACTTTACCATGGTAGATCTCCACCATCCTCACCCATCCCCCACAATAAATTTGTGTTTCTTGAGTTGGCTAGTCCTCTATCACAGTAATGCCTGCCTTGTGTGGGTAGCCTTTTCATCTCTCAAATTTAGTCATTGACTGTTTATGCACAGTGTATCTAGTAAATATATCTAGTTTCAAGATCTTTCTGTTAAGGTATCCTACTTATTTTCCAAATTCATTGAATAAATTTTATTAAATGAATATTTTAACATACTGTTTTATGCTAAAAGACAGTAAACTATAAAAGCCAAAAAAGCAGTCTTTCAATAATTATAAAATTCTATTTAAATGCTAGGTTTATTACCTAAAGATATGAGTACTTTGAATGAGGACTTAAATTTTTTAAGTTTTAGTTCATCTTTTTTTAATATATATTTTCTTTATTATTTTGAAAAGAATACAACCAAACAAAATAAAACAGAATAGAGTCAATCACAGTAAAACAATGAACATGGCACATGATTTCAAACAGGGTAAAAGGTAATCAATAATGGCTACCATAATGCCTCTTGTTATCTTCAATATAACTGCCCATACCATCAGGGATAAATAAAAATCAAACAAAATAGAACAGAATAAAACCAGTAAAAACAAACAAACAAACAAACAAAGCAAAACAGCAAAAGCAATACAGAACTTCAAGATACTAGTAAAACAGCAGTGGTTACCACAATGCTTCTTCTTATCTTCAGAATAGTTGCCTATACCTTCAGACATAATACAATCAAACAACACAGAATAGAATAAAATCAATCAAAACAAAACAATGAAAGCAATACAGGGTTTTGAAATAAGATAACTGGACATCCTGGATGGTTGCAATTATATATTTTGTTATCTTTGAAATAGCTGTCCATGCCATCAAATACAATAAAATCTAACAGAACAGAATAAAATGAAACTAATCAGAAAAATGAAGACAATATGAGTATCAAATCATGAAAATAGACTAACAGTGGCCACTTCTTTCCCTTTTTGATAATTCCTCCCTTTTGACTTTCCCAATATGTACTGTGCATTTTGGATCCCACTAACTCCTTTAGTTCGTTATACTAGGGAGACAACATGAAATTTACTCATGTGACTCTGAACCATTTCATCCATGAGCATGATCTCAAGTTGTCTATATCCACCTACAAAAGCCTTGAGGTTATCTTCCTTGAAAGCTGAGGAGGTTTCCACCACATAAAATGCCATGTCTTTCTTATCCATTCTGTGGTTGATGGGTAAGCTACCCCTACTTTTTTTCTGGCTCCCTGTCACATAGGGAATTATTCTTGCTCCTCATAGACTTTTAGTCTATGAATTTTCTTTCCAGTTAAATGTGTTTCTTGTATAGAGCATATTGATCAATCCTGTCTCCTGATCCACTCTGCATGTATTTCTTTCTATTGGTACACTTAGGCCATCTACATTAATAATTATGGCCCTCTTGTATTGCATTTTCTCTGCCATGTTATTTT
>RJWT010053724.1:0-10386 GCA_004365215.1 Cuniculus paca | reverse complement strand
ACATAAGGCAATGTAAAGCAGTAGCCATCACATAGCAAGCTGACAAATATAGCTCTCAAAGTATTTGCTATGACTTTTTAATAGTTATGTGACCTTTAACTAGTAATAATAGAATACCTAGTCTATATCAAAGCTATAGTTAGCTTTTTTCATTTAAAGCTGATTCTCTCAATCCCCCTCTGTTTCATGTACTACTAGTAGTTTGTCACCAGCCTCACTGCTGACAAGTCACAACCCACCAAAGGGAGGAATTCAAAAGCTGCCATGTGCCCTTGACCTTACAAAATGCTCTGGCCTCCTCACTAGGATACTTAGAAAAGTGTCCTTTTTTTTTTTTTTTTTCTCTCCCGACTGCCATATTGCATGGTTAGGGGAGTCAGGTAAAGGGATACATGACTTCTGACTAATAACTGACCAGGGTCGTTTGTGATGATAATGGGTCATACACAAGAGATGAGGCAAAAATGGTTAATTAATATGCACACACTCCTTCAATACCTCTCTCAGTCTTTGAAATTCTTCCTCCACTCCTTCTCTTGCTAATGAAATCAGAGAAAGGGCGAAAGCCTGTAATTACATTTGGAGTAATTAGAACCCTGCTTAATAGAAAGCTTAAGACAGTAAGTCCAAACCAATAGATTACCCATTGATACTATTATCTGTGATAGCATTCTGAATCATCCTCCCTAGGGTACAGTGTGGGTCCTTTTGTGGGTCTCCATTGGACAGCTGGGGGCTCTAGTGAACTTACATAAAATGTAAGCCCGCAGGCATATCACTCACGGGAAGAAAGCTTTAGAATTGTGCCGTCCTTAGTTTCTAAACCTCTCCCCAATTAGTGAAAGTCCAAGTCAGCAGAACAGACTCATTTAGAACCTCATAAAATACGTATTTGAAATCTGATCCTACTGCATTAAAATTCCTTGTCTTCTATGTGTAGTCTTACTTTCTGGCTCAGAGTATCTCAACTTCAGTGTGCGTGCAAAACAGAGTCTTGATTCAACAGACTGGGATAGAGTCCGAGTTTCTGCATCTCTAGCAAGCTCCACCACCCTGCTGCTACTGCTAGAGGGAGCCAGATTAGAGGAGGGAGGCTCTGTGAATGGCAAGAGAAGTCTTTCTTAGTCCTACAAATGATTTTACCTCCCTCCTTCCACAGCAGCTATTCTAAACTTCTAGTGTGTATCTTGAAAAAGTAGTGAATTTGTCAACTGAAGGAAGATACCCTATGTCAGGAAAAATCATAGCTCTTGGCAGATCTTTCTTTATGTTCTTTAAGATATGCTTAAACTGTTCTTTATTCATATACAACAGGCCAAAGCAGTCTAGGGTTGCTCTGTACTCAGGCAAGGTTGTGAGTCCTCTAGGTCAGCAATGAAAACAGACCAGACTGACCAGGACCTGGAGGCAGAGGAACAAAAACAGGGTCTCCTGGTGCAGCGCTTCCCTTGAGTGTGTGTGCTCAGAACCAGGTGAAGTGATAGTCTCCTGAAGTCTTGGGGACCAAAAAGTAAGGGTGGAATTTCCCTAATCCTGGCATCGCTGAGCCCATCACTGCATACCTCCTGGGACTTTAAATCTGATCTTGAGCTAAACCAGCCAGCTGTCTCCTGTGTCTACTGTTACAAATTACTATAAACTTGGTAGCTGAATACAAGGCAATTTCTCCTCTCAGACTTTTGAGGGGCCAAAGTCTTAAATGAAGGTCCTAAATCAGGACCACTGTCCCTCTAGAGGCTGGAGGACAGAATCCATTCCCTGCTTCTTCTGACCTGTGGTGGCTGCTCCTCTTTCTTGTCTGTGGCCGTGTGATTGCGGTGCTCCTCATACTCACACATGCCTTTGTGCCTGCGGCTCCCTCTGCCTGGGAATCATCCTCCCCCTCTCTGACCTTTCACTTCTTTTCCACAAGCCTTCAAATCAAGAGCAGTTTCTTTAAAAACACCTTCCCCAGTCTCCTGGAGCAGGCCTGTCTCCTATCAAATTACCCAACCTTGCAGAATTGGAATGTGACATGTTTTATGTAACTTTTTCAGGGATGTTACTATCCCTGCCTGCTCTGTGTATTTTATTTTCAACACCCAGCACATGATAGATATTCAAAAAGAATCTGTTCAATAAAGACTTGACTCCTACAACTCTTGGCTTCAACTCCTGCAACTATGTGTGTTAATCAACTTAGGCTGTAATAGACTGTGGGTGTCATAGATTCTGTTAAACAACAGAAATTTATTTTCTCACAGTTCTGGAAGTTAGGAGTGTAAGAACTAGGTGATGTCAGGGTTGGTTTCCTCTGAAGGCTCTCTTGCTAGCTTGAAGAAAGCTCGCTTTTCAAAGCCTTTCCTTTGTGTGTACCCTAGTGAGGGGGGGCAGAAAGGGAGGGAGAGAGATCGGGGAAGAAGGGGAAAGAAGAGAGAGAGGAAGGAGGACGAGAGGGAAAGGAAAAAGGGAGACGGGGAAAGAGAAAGGAAGAGAAAGGCAGCACATATATATGCTCTCCTAGCTTCCTCTTCTTTTTTCTTTTCTTTTCTTTTTTTTTTTTTAAGGTAGCAAAGTTTTATTAAAGGCAGGAAAACAAAACAGGCTTTGAAGAGCAAGTTTGGCCCAAGTAAAAGTAGGAAAAGAAGTACACCCTACAGTGTGAGGGTGGGTCACCATACAAGAGGGAATAGAGTGGCAAAAACTCAGTGTAGACTCTCCTTTTTGTATCACCCACTCCTCAGACTGATGTCAGGTCCAGGCCATTCTATCAAAAACCTGCAGAAATTATCCAGAGTAGTCCGGGTACGTGGCTTTACGAATTGTTCTTCACCTGTCTTGAGATTCCTAGTCAACAGGTCACTAGCTGCTTCTTATAAGGATATCAGCCCTATGAGATTAGGGTCCCACCCTTACGCCCTAATTTAACTTTAATTATCTCCTTAAAAGCCCCATTTCCAAATAGTCACACTGGGAGTTTTCAGCATGTGAATTTGGTGAGGGACACAATTCAGTTTATGACCCTATGACCTTGAACTGGTTCATGTCGGTAAGGCTGGATTCCCTCATCCCAGTCAGGACGAGAGAGTTTGATCATTAAATGACATGAAGTGAGGTAACATGTATGGTGTGTCCCACACATTATCTGACACAGTAAGGATCTTGGTTATGTTCTCTCCAAAACTGTCAGGTATTGGAGGGTAAGTCCATTATTTGTGAGGTAAAAGAAAAACCAGGAGATAGCAAAGAAGTGAAATTGGAAGGAGAAAGCATTCAATAAAATAAAGGCTCATTTTCTAACTGATCACCACTGCAGCAACTTGAGTTTCATCTAATGAAACTCAAGCATTGATGGGAAAAAGACATCTCAGAGTCAGCCCTCACCTCCAGAGCAAAAGAGCTGGGGAAGCTATGCCCATAACTCGTCCATTGTTGGCTGAAGTCTTCCCTGAGGGGTGTCGATTCTCCCCACATCCAGCTTGCTGTGTATGGAGACCAGGGAAAATCTTCAGGTGCAAAGATGGTGGATGTGGCTGTTGGAAGCTGAACCAGCTCTACAAAAGGAAGGCTTATGGAGCTATGGGCAAGTTTGCTGTCTGCCCAGTGAGTTAACAGAGCACCTAGTTGTTCTCTGTAGTAGTGGGCACAGTACCTGTAGTAGTAGTTTTCAAACCACTAGAGTTGTTGCTTGGCCAAAGGGTTCTGGGGCCAAATGTGTGTAAGGAATGTACATTACATGCTTGTTTTAGGGAATTCAAGACCAAAGCTCTGAGATGTCCTGCAATTGAGATGTTAAGCTTGTTCAAATCCTGCAACTTCAAAAATTAATCATACAAATACTTTTTAACTTAATATATACTTTCCTTTTTTTTTTTGCAGCACTGGGGATCAAACTCACAACCTCACACCTGCCAGGCAGGCGCTTAGGCCACTGAGCTAAATCCCCAGCCCTTATACTTACCTTTTTAAGAAGTGCAAGTTCTATAATTCATGCTTAGTGGATTATCCATTCATGCGAGTGGAGATATGCCTGTAAAATAAAACTCAGAGTTTTCATGTGTTTCTGTTTAGCCGTATCTGATACATGAATATCTAGCATAAAGATAGTGTTCAGTAAATATTTATTATTACAACAGTTTTCAAGCAACGTCAAAAATTAAAAAAAGAATACTGAAGATATTTTCACGACTAATCTTATGGAAAATGACCGACCAAGGGCCAAAGTGACTATTTTGAAGACTTTGGGGAAAAGTTCATCTGAATATATATTTCTTAAAATACTGAATTAAAAGTTTTTAGTCTTTACTCATTGAAATGAAATTCTGAAAAAAATAAAATGGGGACCTATGCTTTTAGAAACTATGAGATTCTTGGCAAGAGAAATAGTGCTTCCCGCCCAGACCCATGTGACAGTGCAGATCAGCAACCTAGTGGTCCTATTGCCCCTCTGGTCCAACCTCACTAAAAAGAGTGCACCGATTTCCATGTCTTCCCTGCACACTTCACCCATTTGTTGAACGTTAAAGTTTGCAGCTGTGACCCAACTGCAGGATGAAATGAATCAAATTAGAGGACTCCTGACAAGTGCACCGCCTTTAGCCTTAATGCCAGGCAAAACTTACTATTTGTTGGTCTCAAATGTCAGCTGAGGCCAGGGTGAGTCCTTGTCACTCCAACTTTCTCATTTGTTGACAAGACCTAAGGTCTTTTCAGCCTGGTACAGTTGCTTCAGAAGCAACAAAGCATACATGACAAGTGGGATTTGGAACAAATAGGCTTTTCTCTATAGCTCCTCGCTCCAGCTGGGCATCCCTGCTATTTTTGCCCAATAGTCTTAAGAATGGCAACATCAATGACAACTCATTGCCTGTCCATCATTATTACAATGAAAGGTTTTTAACTAATTATTACTCATTCTTTAAAGCTGAAATGGGTGGAGAGTACAAAACAAGTTTGTTCTATTGCCTGCTTGATTAGACACTTGTATAACTAAATGCCCATTACCTGAGAAAGAATATTTCCTGGCATTTACAAAAGGCAGGAGCCAGTACATAGTAGCTTTCTGTTTATACCTTGCAATTGGAAATGCTGGTATTTCCAAAGAAGAGTGGGGATAGTGAACTATAGCCATCCAGGGTCTCATAGGTTAATATCCCTTGCTCTTTCTTGAGCAATGACAATGCGGGTCCTGAAAGGCATCATAGAAACTAATCTCAGGAGTGACATCTCATGCTTTTGGTGGTATTGTGCTTGTTAGAAGCAAGTCATCCGGTCTATTCCACACTCAAGGGGAGGGGCTTATACCATAGCCTGAATACCAAAGCTAGGATCACTGGGGGACTGTCTGATGTAGAAGTTGCCCACCACGATGGTTAGTGTTGTTCTCTAGAAATGAGCATGCTTTAACTTGATTCTTTTAACCCTTTCCTGCTTCGGGAATCATGAGTGGCATGCCTGTCTGCATCCCAGTGCTTTGCCAAACTTCTCTTTCTAAAAGGGAATAAAGAAGGAAAACAAGGGATGAGCAGGTCCTGATAAAAACAATTTCCACTGTGAGAAATGCACTGCACTCGCTGACACTGGAATATGAAGAGGACCCCAATTACTCCTGTTGGCTTGTCTCAACATCAGTTTCCTGATGACTTGCTTTATAGCCTCCTAATGAATATATTAAAAATAGAAACTCTAGATGTTACAGGCATAGAAGCTGCATATTTAGACACTGAACTCCTTTCCCCATCCCCCACGTTGCAAGGAGCTTTGGTGATCATTTGAGATTATTCAAAGCTTCATTTACATTACCTTAATGTGCATGTTCAACATTATCCATCTAATTTTGATATAAATGCTTCACCAACAATTAAGCCACCTCCTAATTGGCTAAATTAGTACTAGCATTTTCCTGCGGCATACACCGTAGGAGGAAGGAAAGGAGGGAATAGCCTGTATTGAGAGGCCTGTGGATGAACCTTAGAATATAAACAGACATAGGTGTCATAATTTCAAGCAGAGCTGTGAATATGGAATTTTGGAGAGGAAAAAGTTTAAAAATAGACCTGTAGTTCTATGACAAATATCTCCACTTTCTGTTTCCTTTTGTGCAGATTGTCTCCCAGAGAAAGCTGTCCAAGTCTTTGCTGAAGCACGGGAACACAGCAGGGAAATCCTCCATCACGGTGAGCCCTCCCAGAGCCCTCCTGGAATAGCCTGTGCCCAGGCGGGCACCCAGTGGACTGACTGGTCCACACTGCACCCCTAGAAGCAGAGCTTCTGCCTACTGGGAGCCCATGCTACAACTGCTGAGCTAACCCAGTTGCCTTTGCATTTTCCTTCTTTTTCTTTTCTGACAATATAATTTCAACCCTTCTACCCTGAGAAAAAATGGGGAAGGAAAAGGATTTGAAAGTGAGATTACTCATTTCTACTAAGCTCTTCTGCAATTGCAATACGTTTTAGTAGAAGAGAATGTGGTGGCGTTGAACAGACGAAGAATGTGGAACTGCCTGGGGTCTTCATATTATCAAAGCTACCTATCTCTTCGGTAACATTTAGTTCAAGGTTTAGTTTGTTGCCTAAGAAGCAGAGAGTCCAGCTTTTAACACTCCTCTTAGATACAGGTTTCACACTATGACGATTCAGTAGCCATTAGTCACATATGATTAAGGAAATGAATTATTTAAAATTAAAGAGGAAAAGATTATATGTATGTAGGTATACATATATAAACATATGTATGTATTTTCATGCAAGATAGATAACTATATTACTAATCTCTGCTAGTTCATCAAAAAGAAGTTTATGCTATCGACTTGTTTGTTTGATCATTTTTTGTGCCTACCTCTTGTAACCTGAACAACTAGTTCTAAGATAACAATATGCAATATATTAACTAATGTTAATTTTCTACTTTTTAAAAAAATTCTGTATCATTTCTGTCCTTTTTTTGTTTGCTTTATAAAATAAAATTTAAAAAAACAAATAGTGT
The DNA here is from genome assembly GCA_004365215.1 of Cuniculus paca. Classification (NCBI taxonomy): domain Eukaryota; kingdom Metazoa; phylum Chordata; class Mammalia; order Rodentia; family Cuniculidae; genus Cuniculus; species Cuniculus paca. The sequence goes on along the minus strand of RJWT010053724.1, from coordinate 3,422 downwards.
TCATAGTCATGCTAGCGGTATATGGAGAAATGCTGAAAGTATTTCTAAATAGAAGCGTAGAGTTTCATGCTGGTATTTAAAACTTTGCCATCTCAAATTAGAACTTTTGATTGAGAAAGGTAGAGAAAACAGTGTATCTATTTAGGTATATGTGTGAGAAGAAACAGAGATGAGAGAGAGAGACCGAGAGAGAGAGAGAGATTAAGAAAAATCTAAATTGCTAGGAAGGGAAATTGCCAGGAAGCAAAATTCTTTTAACACTCCTTTTTAACTTGAGAGTGGTTGATTTACTCCTTTTAAGCAAAGTAATCTTTTTTAAAGTTCAAAAGGGCTCCCAGTGGTGAAAGTTATGGCCATTTTCACAAGAACTTACCTGAGTTTGTTGTTTGAATATTTTAATTATCTTTCTATTTTTGTAGTGCTGTGGGTTGAATCCGGGGCTTCACATGCTAAGCATACACACCACCACAGAGCTACGCCCCCAGCCCCTTTTGCGTGAATGTTTTAAATGACACTGCCATGTTGAAGCTTTTTTCTGAGTGCCGTTTTCAATAAGGAATCAACGAGTCTTTGAAGACCCTAAGAGTGCTCTAAAAAGTGCTGGACCCAAAGACTCACCTCCAAAGCCTATAACTCCAGTATGAAATTTGCCCTAGGCTTTTCCCTAGTAGGAAAAATACTAATCTTGCTGCCTGTTTACTAAGAAGTCATCTTAGAAATTTTCTTCCTTTATATACATATGCAAAAATTTAATCTCCTTTCTAATTTTAAGTATTTAAATAGCAGTTTTCTTAATCTCAGATCCTTGGATCAAAACATTAGCTTCAGTAGCTTCAGGAAAACACCTGGAAATGGTTGTGAGATTTTTGAGACCTCTTTGGCTAGAGAAGATCACAATTTTCATTATGTTTTCAGAGGTGTCTGTGATTACAAAATAGCTAAGGGCTACCACCCAAATGCAGTGTAAAAGGCACTAAGCTACTGTGAGACAAAATAGAACTGAATAAAAAAATATAAATATGATTCCTGGGTTATCAAACAGTTCTTGAGTTTTTCCCATATACCTGGACTCGAGTTTTGAATTTTCAGCTGCTCATACTTTTATGAATCTGTCCCTCTTTAGACAACCTTTTTAGCTTTAACGTTAGGTGTAAATAAGTTAAAAATTTTCCAGAGGCTACCAGTGAATATTGAGATCAACACATAATAGAAAAATTGAGCTCAGATAAAATACAGATACAATTGAATTAAATTTTAGTATCTCAAAATGACCAATTTGATAAGGATGTTCATGTGCTGTGATCTCTCAATAAACAGTAAAATCCTAGCATTATTTATACATGATTTAACCTATATTCAATTAGAGTGACTTCTAGATTTTTGCTGATTTTGTGATTATTGGTGGTTTTGTTTTGTTTTGTTTTGTTTTTTGTTTAGCTTTTTTCCTGTTTCAGCAACTTCTGCTCCAAGGTTCTGAAATTCTCTGGTTATTAAATATTGGAAAGCATCTTATGAAAGAGCTTGTTAGACTGTATTATCTCTTCACTTACTCCAAATTTTTGTCAGGAATCCTCAGGATTTTAGATCCTGAGTTCTTTCTCCTTTTCCCTCCTTCTCTCCTCCCAACTTTCCATCTTCTTCTCTCTCCTCCCCCTCTCCCTCTCCTTGTCACTCTCACTGTCTGTCAGAAAGCACAAGGACAGTCTTTTGTGTAGGAGGCCAGAAAATAAGATTGAGGCCTAATTGACCTCCTCTTCAAACACAAAAGAGAAAGGCAGCAAGCTGCGCTCCTTTGGTGGTATGCAGGTGTGCTGGCATGTTGCAAGTTCCAGAAAAAGTCAACACAGCTGAGATCTAGTTGTTTACCCAGTCATATAGTATAGATAATAGAAGGCAGATGAATCTTGTGCTTGCTTAAGTGTCTAAGTGGCAAAGAAAAAAAAAAAAAGCTAGATGAGCCAAATTCTCAGAGCTCATTGCCTAAGAGCGGCAAGAGGCCCCTGGTCCCTCTATTCTAAATTAATTACGCTTTTCTGTTTTTCATCATTTGCCCCTCAGTCGGAGACAAACTTGTAGGCTAGTTCCTACACTTTTGCAAAATAGGAATTAGAATATTTCTTTGACAACCATGTAACCATTGGTCTGGAATACACAGAGATCATTTTATTCCCCCATCCTTTAATGGTCTGACTCAAAAAGAAGAGAACTATTACTGTTGTTACCACTTTGTAATTTCCCAAGTAGGAAAATAAGATATACATATTGTTATTTGTGGAAATACCATCCAATACCAAGTATCCAAAATGTCTTCCTAACTGCCACTCCCAGTATCTTTTCCTCCATCTTGGGTCCTATCCCTTATACTCTCATATTGAGCAAGAAAAGAAATCTAGTTATCTAGCACTGTCTAGAGAATTCCTTTTAATACTCAGAAATGGTGTGTTATATCCACTAGATTTGTGGAAAAATCCTTTGCCCTATATCTGTTCTTGATTTTTGCTGGCTCATGGGTTTCTGGTGCATCCCCACTGTAGCTGATTGTACTTTGTCCTTTAGGTGATCGCTGAAGAATTATCTGGCAATGACGACTACGTAGAACTTGCGTTCAATGCACGGAAATTAGACGACAAGGTAAAATGTTTGACGTTAACCTTATTGAAGAAAGTAATAAAGCTAGCATACACAGTTTAATAAGATTTCTCCCTGCAGCTGTTTTTTCCCCTTTCAACCCACATTATTAAACAGATCAAAGATTACAGAGAGGTCTACAAAGTAAAGGTTTTCCCAAATTAAGAAACAGTTAATGAGAAGAGGATGGGACTGTAATTAAAACAGGACAATTTTATTACACTAAGACTTCATTTGTCTCCAAATGCCACAGGTCAGAAGCACAAGAAAATATGACTTAACCCCATTGTTAGGAATATTCTAAGAGAAAAGAGAAGATGTTTAAAGGAAGAAAAGTTACATTTATTAAACATCTGTGTTTGCCAGTTACAGGGTTAAGAGCTTTTCATACATTATCATATCCATCTCTTTGCACAACCCCCGTGTAACAGGAATTATTAACACTTTTCAGATAAGGAAAGAGATTTAAAGATAAAATAACTTGTCTAAGGTCACTCCATGCATCAATTCAGAACCTTTGAGTAACAGGCATCAGGACACGACTATATATGCAAAGATTTTACCAGCAGAAGTGTCTGTGTAGAGACCATAGAGTCAGGGAAAGCCAACGGACCATGATAAAAGTCTGACCATGAATGATGGAGCAAGGGAACAAAGTATGGGTGGAAAGCTCCTGGAATGCCACACAGACTAAGGAAGTTTCAGGATGTCTTAGAGCCAAAGTCAGCCTCTGGGAAGTCCCACATCTCCGAGAAAGTGGCCTGCTCTAATACTCCTTCTGCACTCAGTGACTG
>RJWT010053723.1:0-10386 GCA_004365215.1 Cuniculus paca | reverse complement strand
AAGTGAGATTCCATACAACCAATTCCTTTCGATTTGGTGCTAGAAGGAACATTTTCTAGAAAGAGGCAGAACAAATGAAGACAATGCAGCATAGCTAGAAACAGTGTAAGCCTTGAGTCAAAGTACCTAGGTTTATCTTAAGCATCCTTCTTCCACTTATTACCTTGGCAACCTTTGTGATTTATCCTCTAGACCAAATGTCCTCATTTGGGAAATAGAAGTTAGAGAAATGACTGCATCATGAGAACAAATGCAATATTATGTGTACAGTAGAAATCATTCATTGAAATTCGCTATTCACTCTTTGAAATTTTTATTTTTGGTTTTGACAATGAGACTTATATGACCCACAGTTTTTTCCTATTTTCCTGAGCTTCCAGGGAATCTTGAAAAAATTTAGTCTTCAGTTATACTAATGTGTGCTTTGTGGATAGACCATTTGCTTACTTTGCTTTTACAAGATTACACTTTTCTATTTCTGTTCAGACACTACAGTACATTTAACATTTATCACAAAGTGACTCAAATGATCTTCTGAAGGAGGTAACTCTATATTTAAAAATCTGTATTCTATTTCTTTTTGTAGTTCCTGCCCTATGTCATCTCCTTCACACTTTCTGTGAAGCTAAACCCAGTGAATATTTTCAGTGCTCCTTCTACATGAACACTCAGTATCTGACCACAATAGTACTTAGCACCATGGATTGGCCCTCCTACCTTTTCAAAACATTCCCTGTCCTTCCACAATGCCACTCATTTAATTCTCCCTCAAAAGTCTCTGGTTCTTCCTTCTCTATCTTCTTTCCTAACCTAGTCATCCTTGTTTGACTATGAAATATTGATATCTTTGAATACTAGACTTAGTCCCTCTTGTCTTCATCTTTTCTACACTTAACATAGATCTGCCTGATACATTTTATCTGGTCCACGAATTATCCATCTGAGGTTTTCAACCAGCTTTAGAATTGTATATCCAGCTGCCTACCAGACTTTTCCACTTAGATGGCTTAAAGGGAATTTAAGTTCAATTCTCTGTAAACTAAAGCCATAGTTTTCTCCCTGATTTTTTGAATGATTTCATGAATTAATAGACATTCCAAAGAAATTTCTCTAACTCCACATCTACTGTATCAATAAAATGTGCACAATTTACTTCTCTCCTCCTTGTGACCAACTTGGTTCAAGCTACTATCGCCTCATACCTTAAATAGTCCCATCCCCTCTTTCTTGATCTCAAGATCATTCTTCACACTGACAGACGTGTATGTTTAAACAACAGTGATCTCACTTGTTTTAAACCCATCGCCCTTATGCTAAAGTAGACTCAATCTGACCCACATGAACTGGAATTGTCTCACCACTTGCTTATGGCCTCATTCATTTCACGTTGCTCTTCATCACATTTCATCTGCCTCAGCTCTACTGGTTTACTTCCAGTTGCTTGAATTTGGCACCAGGTTTTTCTCTCCCTTTAAGGCATCTGAACATGATGGTCCTTCTGGCTAGAATTATGTTCTACAACCTCCTTTTCTATATTTAATTTTTTTTATTCTGACTTCATGTCAAGTGTTAATTTCTTAGGAAAGCTTTCCCCATCTCCTAGACCTGAGTCAGACCTTCCACTACTTACTCTCATAGCTTCATGTGTATTCCCTTCATAGGTTTCATTCTCTGTTTGAAATTATGGAAGTACAATCTTTTCTTAAAATTTTCTTTCTTTTATTTTTTAGGTTTATTTATTTATTTATTTATTTTGCAGAGAATATAACCAAACAAAATAAAACAGAATAGAGTCAATCACAACAAAACAATGAACATGGTACATGACTTCAAAACAAGGTAAAAGGGAATCAATAATGGCTACCATAATGCCTCTTGTTATCTTCAGAATAACTGCCCATACCATCAGGCACAAATAAAATCAAACAAAATAGAACAGAATAAAACCAGTAAAACAAAACAAAACAAAATGATGAAAGCAATACAGACCTTCAAGATACTAGTAAAACAGCAGTGGCTACCATAATGCTTCTTGTTATCTTCAGAGTAGTTGCTTATACCTTCAGCATAATACAATCAAACAACATAGAATAGAGTAAAATCAATCAAAACAAAACAATGAAAGCAATACAGGGGTATTGATAATTGGAAATTCATGATGGTTGCAATTATATATTTTGTTATCTTTGAAATAGTTGTCCATGCCCTCAAGTATAATAAAATCAAACAAAACAGAATAAAACCAAACTAAACAGACCCACTTCCTTCTTTCTTGTCTTCCCCAAGATGCCATATTCCAGCATCTGGACTGTGTTTCTCAGAGAGACTGTTTACTCTGCTGCTTACTATTCTGCCATCTTCCTGGAAGTCCAAATTTTCTTTCTTATATACTATAAATGATATGAAGGAAAACATCATTTTTATTTTTCTCACCAATATTATTTCAAAGCCTCATAGTCCACAAGGTCTCTAACACAAACTGAGTGTATCAACAGCATGTTTTACTCATTCAATTATCCCTACTTCTGCTTCCTTTACTAAGTCATAACTGCACTACCAGTTTTACTAGATGACTGCATTAACCCCTTAACTGCAACACCCCTCCCATACTTGTCTCTTTTCTAGCACAACTTATGATTCACTCCCAGATTAATCTTCACAGCACAGCACTGAACATTTTATTCCAAGCTCAAGAACCTTAAGTGGTTTTCTACTGCCCAGATAATAAAATCCAAATTCCTTATGGCCTCCTGCTGACTTTTCCAAGCTTACATTCTTACTAATCTTCACACACCTGTGTGGTGGTCAAATTGAAATGTGTTCAATTTATGACTGTTCTGTAATTTCTTCCTCATACTTTATTCTTTCCTCACACTATTTCTTCCACTTATATACTGGTCAGCTTTTTATCATGGTAACCAAATACCTGACATGCACAAATGAAAGGACAAAGAGCTTATTTTATGGGTTCAGAGGTTTCAGCCCATAATTGGCTGGCTACAACACAGTAATAACACGGAAGGAAATGGTGGAGCAAAGCTGCTCAGGGCTAGTGACCAGATATAATACCCAAGCTCATGCTCCCGCCTCACCATTTCCAGAAGTGTGTATTGCTAAACCTGTAGGTATTCACAAGCAAATCAAATTGACAAACCAGCTTAATTGCCACAAACTATAATTTTTAATAATGCCTCAGTCATTTTCATATATTTAAAACTATATGATTTTTCAAACCTAGCCAAAATCAATTTCTCTACTAAGATCTCTTTGAATTATTCAAATAAGACATCATCTCTCTTGCTTCTGATTCAGTGTTCTTTTTATACTTCTCTAATGATGATTTTCATTGTCTCCAATTCATTACAGATGTTTATTATGTTCATGTTTCACTACACTGAAAACTCCAGAGACCGGACTGAAACACACAGTCAATGTTTTGAACATTGGAAAGGTTGTACAAATACTCATTGAATTTTTCTTTACTTACGTGAGTAATTTTAGTAAGACTGCCCATAAGGATTATTTCATAATTAGAAATGGGGAAAATTCATCTACATAGCCTCTCCTTTGAGGATACAGTTAGTTTTCATTGACCCAGTAGGTAATTTTCTTGTGCACTCACTTAAATTCTTCTAATTGCTAAAGTGGAAAAAAATAATACAGAAGAAAATTATACTTTTAGCCATTTCTTTCTCTTTTGATGGTAACTTTAGGAAAAGTCTATTACTACAGATCCTTTTGACAGAATATAATTATAGTCTATAGTTTTTATCTGCTGCTTGTTAATTCCATTTGGGGGTTCATGCTGACAGTTGAAATTCTCAGTCTTTCTTTGTGCCTGAGCTATTGCTTCCAGCTAGCTTGGACAGCTCATGCTGTGCAGCCAGGCCACCTCTCTCAATGGGCTGCTGCCTCTTTTTGAAGTAAGGAGGCACAGTAGTGACAGAAAGTGACTCTCTTTGACAAATTTAAAGGCAGAAGAAGGGAAATAACCCATCAGCATAGCAAAGTGAACTGTTGTCATAATTTTATCCTTGAAAATTTAGAATTGAGTAAAGTACATGCAGATTAAGAAGCTGAATAGTTAAGGCTTTAAATTTATTTTTGGCCTTAAGTGTGTTATACAGATATCTGGTCAATACTAACCAGATATTATCCAGAAGTCCAATTCAGATATATAGTACTAGTGAATTGTGTGTGAAGGATGCATTACATGTTACTTGAGAATTTAGAATTTTTAGACAAGTGACTTTATTTCTACCTCTCAAGCAAGGTAGCCTAAAGGACACCATGAGAGAAGCAAGTGTATTGGTTACTTTTCTCTTGTTGTTGAGACAAAACACCTGATGCCCAAAAGGATGCAAGGAAAGGTTTGTCTAGCTTACAGATTTTGGAAGTTTCAGTCCATACTCAGCTGGCTTCAAGGCAGGGTGGTATGGCTGAGGGGCAGCCATTCATGGTGGCTGCAAGTGACAAGAGTGAAAGGGCAAAAAGTGGAAAGCTCACCTCCTTCCTTCCTTATATTGTATGCTGGCTACTCGCCTGTGGGCAGGTACAGCACTCACACTGCCAATCCCAGCGCTAAACAAACTAATCACAAATGCTAGGCTCAGCTGCTTCCATGACTGCATGAGGCTTGGAGGTCCACCCAGACACAAACCATAACAGTAAGAAAACCTGATTCTGGGTCCAAGTGCTACTTGCTAATCATGGGTTCTTGAGAAAGGGGCTAAATTTCTTTGAGCTACAGATTTATTTTTGCTGAAATGAATATAAGGATATTTAATTTGTCTGGAGCTCTGAATATTTGTGAGAATTAAATGAGAATAAATGCAATAATGTATATAAAAGCATACTGTAAACTAAGTGCATTGATATTAATAACATTTTCATGCTGAGTTAATATGTAATGTGAAACTCATTTTTAAAAATATTTAATACAAATCAAATTTTAACTTTGTCCATCTTATAAAGGAAGGTTCAATCACTTACTTCCATACATAATCAAGTGTAGTTTCTCTTTATTTTTTAAAATGACATTTATATTTACTTAGGTGAGTAAGGCCACTACTTTGAGCCTCTCACCTGAGTTTTATTCCTTCAAATCTGAAATAATTCTACTCAACACCATTTCCAAATTTTCAACATCTGTTTTAAACTGCTATTTATACGAGTAGACAAAGTAAATCAATAGGTATCAGTTTATGGTTGAACTTAAGGATAACAGTATGCCACAGGTCTTTCCTCATGATACATGTTAACACCTATTTGTTTATATTAGCATCATTCTTTCAATAGCATATAGTGATTTCCTATTTATGAAAGAAAGTAGATATTCACTATAGAAAATCAAAGTTGTATTTGATTCTTGGCTTTCTGAGACTTGCACATGTGGCAGCTGAGATAAAATATTCATGTTATACTTTCAGAGAATTGTTCAATGTCAATAAAAACAGAGAAAATGTTTATTTCATCCTTGAAAGCATTATTCTATCTTTAAGAAAAAGTAACTTCAGTTGATGCTGTTCCAGGAATCTTACTCGGAAGAGTATTTTCATTTCTTGGAGGAGAACTCACAAACTCAGAGGTCAAAAGTCCTAGACTACCAACATTTTAAAAACTTTCTTCACATGTATCAAAAACACATCATTTCTAAGACCCGGAATGAATCTAGTAAAATGCCTACATTATGTTTCTGGTGAAACAGTGATAGTATTTGTATCATCGATGTCCAACATTGATGACTGTACATGAAAGTATAACCAAATCCTCTTTTGTATTTTAAAGTAAATAGAATTTTAGAAATTTAAACTTGTTTTATGGATTTGGAAAACTGAAGTGTGAAGAATTTCCATGACTAATTACTAAATTTAATTTTGACTCTCATCCAAAGGAAATAACTGTTCTAATATATATCAAAAGTAAAATATTTACAGGTAAAATTCCAAACTCTTTTAAATTTTTATGAGTCATTTCTTTTATATTTCAAATCTCTTTTCTCTTAAAAGTTACATGGGGCTGAATCTTTTCCAAACAAAACTCGAGATAAATATTTTAGTTTAGGAGACTAGTACCATGAATTGAATCCCAGGGTCTAATGAAATGATCTTCAAATAATTTATGGCTGCTGAGAAAAATCATCTACTTTCAAATTCATTTCTACATATAATATGGCTTGATATATTAATGGTATTGACTCACTAACCAGTAACCGTAACATCACTGTGTTCATCTTACAGTTTGGTTTTACATTTTTAGGACTGGATACTCCTTTTTTCTGAATCCAAGTAACCATCCAGTGACTCTGCCTGTGTTGAACACTAGGCTAATTAATTGCAGATATTAGAGATAAAATATGCTTACATAACTCTTTGAAAGTGATTTTGTTGAGTGCATAAGTTGGTTGATCACAGAGGTTATCCACATGGTTATTTAGAACACGGTGAACTAAGAATAGAAAAAGCAACATTTAGTAAATTCTAAAACTTTACACCCCAATTTTTTGCCAAGTAGAGCTTTCCAATGTCATGGGAATTTAGGGTGTATTACTCAAAGACAGGATTTCCTCCTTCCTTGATATTTTAATATATAATTAAATCGTCATAATCACCAGACTTTCTTTATACTTTTCATCTTTCCATTGTTACGTTTTTCATCTTTCCATCATATATGACCAAATATTGGTTTGAAAATAAATTGCTTTCATTTGACTCCCAATGTTTGCTTTAAAATCCATCACAAATAGTTCTAAAGTAATGTTGAATTCTTCCTTCTCAGCATTATGCAAGAATTACTTTACCTTTCCCCTGAAGAGGCTCCCCTGAAGCAGCTTAGCATATACTAAGAAGTTTCCTCTAAAGACACTAATTCTTAGTTAAGTAATAATCAAATAGAAGAAACAAGGGTATTAAAATCCAACTTTAAAGATGTCAGGAAGTGATCACAAAAATAAGATTGGAACAGAATACCTCATGCCTTCAGTCTCAGTACTCAAAAAGTGGAGGCTACAGGATTACTTTAGCCTTGGAGTTTGAGAACAGTCTTGGAAAAACACAGCAAAATCCTAACTTGATTGTTTCTCAAAACTCTCTGTGTACATTCATTAATTTTAGAAAATAATAAAATTAGAGACCTAGAAGACCTCATAGTTTTCAACAGCGTAGCCACATCAATTTTCACACATGACTGGCATACACTAAGGTAAGTATGGAGATTATTTTATTTCTATAATGAGCATATATAGTGCTTTGGACACAGCCTAATTGGTATATCCTAGAGCACTGAGTTTTCTTATTTGAACATGTAATCTCTCTGTATCTTTGTTAATTTCAAATTTATCTTGAGTCAAACCAACTATTATTTCTGGGTATCATTTTACTATTGTGCCATAAGTATAATAAAATGCATTTCATTTCTCCTAGTAAGTGTGAGTTTCTAGAAATTATATATAATATGGCCCCAGTAGTCCAAGGGAAGTAATATGTAGTAATAAATAAAACTGAAGAAACTTTCTAAAAAGAATTAGAAAGGGAAAAATGAGATAATCTGTTTACTGGCTGAATTCTAAGTTTCCAAAAATGGTTATGATGTTTATACAATAATTTTATAATTCTACTTTATTTGATATAAAAATCATATAAAATTATTACTGAATGTTACATGATAGATAAGTTCTCTTAAGAGTGTAGCAAAAGTTCATGAAAAACAATGTTATTTGTTTTGGTAGAGATGTAAAAAAAAGCAGGGGGGATCACTTTCCATTTAAAACAGACATTTCAAGAATAGACCAGATTTTTCGGTTTCAATTTTTCTCAGTTTTAACTTAATTTCTCAGTGAAAATGAACAGGGATGCTTTCATTTTCTTTCTTTGGGAGAGGGCATTGGTCAAAGGGCCATCATTCCTTATTTGCACAGGGTAGCACTTTGTCTTCTGGCCTGAATCTTTTTATGTCACTGACTTCACAACAATCTACCATGATCACATTATGAGTAACTAAATATCTTGATTTATATACTGTAGTCTGAACAATGAACATGGCACATCATAAAACATCTACAATCGTGTCACACATTTTCTTGGATTAAAATCAGTAGTCATGACATGATAAAGATATTCTATTGTAAGGATCTTACAAATAACATATTTACACTGCAGCTTTCTTTCAGGAAAATGTTACCCTGTGATGATTATTTTTAGGGCTAATAAAATCAAATTTTATTAAGAGGTCACATTCTATTTTATAGTGAGACTAGCACTATAGGAATACGATGAGTTCCTCTTATGCAGTATTCTCTGCCACACTTTATTCATTTCTTCTCCAACTGTCTGATGAATAAATGTTAGGTGTCAGTGCAGTGTTTCATCCCATAAAAATAATGACAAGCATAGGGACAGGTGGTTCTAATTTTGAAAATAAGCCTCTCACATATTAAATGTATGACCACTGGCAAGACCCATGACGTGTCTGAGACTTTCTTTGATTTAAGATGAGGCTAATACTTACCTCCTAGAGTTTTGAGGGAAAAAAATTGGATGCTGCATGTAGGTAAAACGTCTAGGATATTCTAGGTGCTGAGTAAATGTGAAAGAAAAGAAGGAGGAAGGGGAAAATAAGAGAATGAGAAGATGAGTATTAAATGGGGTAGTGATTATATGATTGTTTGCTCTTTTTTCCACACCATCACTACAACCACTGTCATTTCTTTCTCTTTCCTAGTCTCTCCAAATCTAGAACACAGCCATAACAGAAGTCCATGTCCAACATGGCATTGATGAATTAAGCTACCCACCCTATATCGACAGAGAGTTGATGATCATGTTCCTGCCCCAACTCTTATTAAAACTATTTTCTACTGTAAATGTCTTTCCCTTGTTTATCTACCTCCATCTTCTCTGATGCCAGTTATTCCTTGATTCACATTATATTATTTGCTTCTGATTTTATTTTCTTCCATTGCTCCCTATCTTCCTTGCCCTATTTTTCCATCTTCTAAAGATAGTATTCCCTCAAAACTCTATCCTAGCAAATTATTCCTATTTTCCTCAGGATATTGGAACAGACAAGGATGTTTTGGACAGGACTTCAAGAAGCGCAGGTAAGAAATAGACAAACAAGAGTATAACAAACTAAAAAGCCAAGGAAACAAGTGAAGAGACTATCTACAGAAAGGAGAAAATATGTGCAAACTCTGTATCCAAAAAACTGTTAAAATCCAGAATATGTAAAGGACTCCAAAAGTGAAATAACTAAATTTCCAATCAAAAACCAGATGTAGACCTAGCTAAACTTTTCTCAAAAGAAAATGAATAAATGACTAATAGATATATGAAAAGGTGCTTATCACTAACCACCAGAGAAATATGTATTAAAACTCAGTAAGAATGACTATTATGAGAAGATAAAGAAAATGAGTTCTGGTAGGGATGTGAAGAGAATACCAGCTTACCATTGGTAAGACTGCAAATTAAAACTGCCAACATGGAAAATACAATGCAGGTTCCTCAAAACATTTAAAAGGGATCTGCCATACAATCTAGTAATTTTACTGTTGCGTGTATATCCAGAGAAAATAAAATTAGTATTCTGAAGTGACATCTGCACTCCCATGTTAATTGCATCACTGTTCACAATAGCCAAATTATAGAACAATCGAAGTGTCTAACAACTCGTGAATGGATGAACAAAATATGTTACATATACACAACAGAATACTACTTAGTGATTTAAAATTATGAAATCTCATCATTTACAACAATGTGGATGAAATTGGAGATCATTATATTAAGTGAAATAAGTTAGGCACAGAAAGAAAAATGCTGCTTGATCATATGCATACATGGAATTTTAAAAAGTTGATTTCATAGAAGTTGAGAGTAGCATGGTGGTTATAAGAGGGTGGGAAAAAGCAGAGTGTACAGGAATGGGGAAAGGTTAATCAATAGGGACTGATCAATAGGTTGGAAGATGTTCTGCTATGCTATTGCATACTACAGTGACTGTAGCTAATAAAAATAATATAGTGTACATTTCAGAAAGCTAGAATTTTGAATAATTTTACCATAAAAATGATAAATTTTTTAAGATTGATATGGTAAATCTGATTTAAATGTTATAAAATGTATACAAAACATTACATGGTATAATGTTTGTTTCTATTTATCAGTCAAAAATAAATTTTAAAGATCTATTATAGCTTAGACATAATTTTTTTTTATTTTTGATAGCTTATTTTATTTTATTTTAAAGAGGATAAAACAGAATAAAACCAATCAAAACAAACCAGTGTAAGTGAGACAGGCTTGTTTTGAAGTCCTTAATTGCATTCACTGTCTTGTTTTTATTGTTTCTATTCTATTCTGTTCTGTTTGATTTTTACTATATCCA
>RJWT010053722.1:0-10381 GCA_004365215.1 Cuniculus paca | reverse complement strand
TGGCAAGCGCGAGGTCACGAGTTCAATCCCTGGTGCCGGAAAAAAAAAAATTAAATCTTTTAAATTTTTCTGGTACAATTTCAATAGTTATTCATTGATTATACACTAAAGCCATCCAATCTTTTTCTTTTCTTTTAGCAGTTAGCAAAAGGACAAATTCCTGTGCTCATGGGTCTGACAGCTATATGTTTTTGTACTGCGAATTGATCTCAGGACCTTGCACTTGCCAGGCAGGCACTGTGAGGCTGAACTATATCCCTGACCGGGACTGATATTTTTATGGAAGAAGTAGAAAATAAACAACCACTATGAAGTTGATTGAAATATATAAAGTCTGATTTTCAAAAAAGTTATTACATTAAAAGACACATTGGCATTAATGCTCCTCAAAACACTCTCCCTTGCTTCAAACACACTTATCCTATTGATACAGGGGAATGAAACTCCCAACCCACTATGTCTGGTACGAGTTCGTGTTCTCTAAAAATCGAAGAATGAATTTTAGGAACAACGGAGGTTAAGAGCAGAATATATTTATTGGGGAAAAAAAGAAAGCTTCTGTCAGAGGGACAGAAGGGGTCCCGAGCGGGTTGCCAAAGACTCTGTCATTTTAGGGACTTTTTATAGAGTAGCAGGGTCCAAGGTGGGGAAGAATGAGAATTCCTAAGGTGGGCATAAGGTGGGACAGAACTATGGTTAACCAATAAGGTTAATTGCTCAGGTAAAATTGATTAAGTCTGGGACAAATGGGGATATGAGTCACGTAGCCAGCGAGCATGTTTAAGGAACAGTGACTCTTCCCTAGGGGATCCAGATAGGTGATTCCTAGCTTCCTTAGGCATCTACAGACTTATTTAGAATATCAGTCCTAGGAAGTAGGTGCTTTTGTTTGATCTGTTGTCTCGTGTCTGGCCCACAGCAGGAGGTGTTTCTCTTTTTTACAATTGCAAGGTATCTGGGTTTTTGCATTGGCTCCATGGAGGACCTGGCCCTGTCTGACTGCCTATAATAATTCTAACTATCTCAGCTTCCTGTAACAAAAGGATGTTGTAATGTTCCTTCCAGAACTCTTCAAGGGTCAAATCTGTATCTTAGATCATGTGGCTGGCATTTGGGTTAGACCTCAAGACTTTGGTCATAAGCTAAAACTATAATTCTGGTCATAACCTAAGTTTTTCATTCATGCAACCAGCCTAAACTAGTTATAATTGGACAGTTCATGTATAGTTTTTTTAAAAAGGTGTCTTTAAAAAAAAAGAAACAGGAAGGCAGGGAAGTGGAAAAGGGGGTCCTGCAGGGGCTATGGGAAGTCGCTCCCAGATGTGGGCATCAGGGAGCACCAAGTGGCCCAGAGGACAGCCCTGAAGTGGCTTCCCATGGGCAGCTTGACCAGGGGCTCTTGCAGAAGGCACTGACCCAGCATGAGGCTCCACAGAGCCCTCCTCTCTGTGGCCATCTTGATACCTGGTCCCTGCCTGCCAGGAGGAAAGAGGTGCCACCCGGAAGGCCTTATGCACACAGTCTGCACCATACCTTATGCGTTGCTGAGGGTGGACAGTGGTCACCTGAGACCCCAGAGTCATTCATGTGTGCGCTTGGGGGTTCCAGGGTGGATCTCGCACCCTATGCGTCTGCCTGAACCCTGCATAACACCCTGATGTGCTGACTGGACACCACGTGGAGTTGTGAGCCAGGAAAGGGACTCAGAAGTCACTGCATTCCAGATCCATACCAGCTTTCCCCTTAGGCATCCATCTAAAGCGCAGCTCAGGCTTTCATTGGGCTTCAAGCCAGGACTCTGTTTCCTCTTGCCCTTCTCTTTCTCTGATCCCTGGCCTCTGTCTGCCTCTCCAGTTGGCAGGGACCTCTCGTGCCTGGCTAAGGGCACCCATAGGTGCTCTGGGCTGGGCCGGCTGAGGTGAGAGCCAAGTAACAGGGAGCCCAGGCCAAGACAGGTAAGGCAGGTGGCAGTGAATGAAGTCTCCCTGGGAGACGAGTGAGCAGGTGAGTCACTCCAGAGGAATCTCTGATGTTATAAATAGGCCTCACTGGCAGTGATGGGAGGTAAAGTGACAAAGGGCTACTGTGGGAACAGCTTCCTGATAGTTACAGTCCCTTGAATAATCGCTCCAAGGGAATTCCAGGCCCTCCAAGCCTTTGCGTGCCAGAGCCAGCCTTGTGAAGTACTCTGGGTGCCCAGCTGCCCGCGGCACTGAAAGGATATCATTTACTTACTCAGCACCCCAGCCTACCAGATAGCTTCGGCCCAGTGCAGAGATGGATAAGCAGGCCGGGAGAGGCTGCTGCCCAGGCTCCAGGCACCACTGCAGGTCAATACTGAGACCCATGTCTGCCTAGCAGCGATGGCTTTGCTACATCAGCCAGGCCCTGGGGCTTCCAGGAACCCCAAAACAATGACCCCTATACTGTGATACCCAGGGCTTCCAGAAGAGTCTGGCCAACCCAAGACTCCACTGAGATTCATGCTCAAGGCCAGCTGTGGAATACAGTACCCAGGAAGAATAGTGGTTGGAAATCTGCTTACACAGATCTGTGAAAAAGTTTCTCGCCTTTGTTTCTTTCAAGGGAAGCCTTCCTACAGAAGCTCTGCGAAGGGCCTGTCCTTCTGACTTCTCACTTTTATTCACTATGAGGGTCAGTCTGTGTCTGTCTGGGCGTGCAGCACAAGATGTTTGGGGAACACTCCAGATTTCCCGGGCCCTCACAGCCATGCCCACTCCAGCCCCTTCTACGGCCCCTCAAATGAAGCATGGCTAGGTCTGGCTGGATGGCCACCAGTGGCCTCAGGAGAGACCAGGACATGGTCTTCTTAGGATCCTACCTGGTTCCCCAGGGCCTCAGCCCAACAGGCAGGACCATGCACAGACCCAAGCCACGTGGGCCCTGGACATTGGGAGTGAGTGACGTCAGCGCCTGGGAGACGGAACTCTTTGGTCTTCTGTGGGCTCCAGGGTATGGGAAGGATGGAGTCTGACAAAGTTGTACCTGCTTCCCCAAGTACACAGGCACAGAACTAGAGCAAACCAACCCCTTCTACACCAGCAAGAGAGGCACTTGCAGCCCTAAAAGGCAAACTTGTGGGTTTCGTTAGCTTGGCTTTGTTTTTCATACAAACAGTGAACAGTCATCCCTCCTTGCAAAAGCTGTCAATGAGGGATGCATTTTAGGGAGGAAGGGGGTCTGCCTGTCTATGAAGTGGTTTATGAACAGGAAGTCTGGGGAAGGTCTTTCCTACCACGGAGGCTCTAGATGGAGCTGGCCACAGCTTGGATACACTAACTTTTCTGAGACATCCCTTAAAGCTCTTGCCTTTTCTCTAACACCCCAGGATGACGTAACCCCAGATTGAACCTCAGGCTACCTTTCTACTTGGGCTTTTCAAGACCTGTGGCTCCTCTGAAGCCTGAACTTCGGACACACAAGTTAGAACCAAGTGTATCAGCTGTGGGTTAAAACAGTTTTGACCTCAAAAAGCAGACCTTCAGTGAAGTGGCAGGAATGTCTGGGTGATGTCCATGAACTTGTTGCCTACGATTCCCCAAATACAGAAACACAGACTTGTAAGCCGCGTGAAACCCCAGAACCACGGAATCCCCATCTACTTGCTCATCCCTGCCTTCCTCCCATGCTGAGATGTGGGTACCTAATGCATCAAATTTTAAAGAGGCCAAAGAGGCACCAGGCACCGTATGTCAGCCTATTGCCTATGGCTCCATAAACATGAACAAGACATTTGTCCAACAACCCAACATAGAAAAGCCACTGCTACCATAGCGAGTGCAACTGGAAGGGCTTAGAGAAGGAGATCTGCATGATCTGAACGTGGTCCGCTGGCATGGAAGCGACACACCCAACTACAAGCTCATCATTCACTCCAAGGCCAACAGCGACTCTCTTGATTGGCCAGCTTGAGTGGAGATGCAGGGCCTGCTGTTCCCAAGTGGCACACACACCTTCCCTGCCAACTGGCTGCTCATGAGGGGCTGAGCCCAAAGCAGGAACTTGATTCCTGGGCTCCATGACAAAAGGGTTAGAGCACAGCAGGGCCACTGTGGAGTCAGGTTGGTGGCCTTTCTGCAAGAAAATGACCCAACCAGGCTATTAGACCTCATGCTTGGGAATTTTTCTGACAGATGTAACGCTTGAGAGATACGGCTGCTTCTTCCTGCTAGAGCTGAACTAGGGGAGCATGCCCTAGGCTGGACACCAGCAAGACCCTTTGGCCCTCCTTTTGCCTGCTTTTCCTGAAATTCCACCCATGATCGTGGCAGTGGATGCCCCAATCTGTACCTTCAGCCAAGAGTCCTCTCTTGAGCCCCAGTTCCTACATAGTTGTTCTTCAGGACAACCTGTGTCTGTTCTACAGATACCACAAGCTCACTATGTCCAAAAGAGCTGACTTAATTCCAACATTCTAGCCTAGTCTCAGACCTACTACCCCTTTACATTCTTCATCTTGATGAGTCTAACCTAACACAAGGTCAGAAATTTCCACCAATCCTCAATATGTCCATTACCACTGACAACATGACCATCACTCTCACCTCTACCCCCGCATCTACCACACCATCACTTCTATATCCACCACTTCTACCTCTGTGTACACCGCCACTACCACCAGCATCTCCATGACCACCAACTCTATCAACATCGCCCCTCTTCTGCCTCCACTACCACCTCTCCTACCACTTCCACTCCACCTCCATCTCTGTCTCTACTGCCGCAACCATTACTCCCACCATAATCATCTCCACCCCCTCTATTACTAACAGCATCGTCATCAACACCATTATTACCTCTGCTTCCATCACTTACCACCACCTCCTCCTCCATGACCTTCACCACCTCCTCACATACCTGCACAAACGTGCATGTATGCATACACATGAATACAAACACACAGTCCTGCTCTGTCATCCAACTCTAGTGTTGTCTCTCCTAACTTCCTCTGGAGCCTTCCCCCTCCTTGCCTAAACACTGGCTGAGCTGAGATCTAGTCTATGTCAGTCGCGCCACACCGGATCTGTGTTTGGCATCTCCTTCACACCCATCTGGCCTATACACAGCCTTGCAATGATTCCATACCACCTGCTCCCAGGTTCACCAAAATGGGCCCAAAAGACAGAGTCTTGCTTAAATTTGGGAAGATCTGAGTGAAAAATTTAAGTGCTTTTCTATCACAATATTTGTCAGAGGCTTTAATATGAGGAACACAGACACTTCGAAAAGAATGGAGCAGATTGCTCATTACTTTTGCTGGAGCTTCTATGGGTAGAAGGAACCTAAGGCATCTCTCTGACTCTGGATTCCTCTCTTCTATCTCAAAAATCTTCTTCTCTGATAGTCTGTCTTTCCTTCCCTTACACAACCTTTCAAAGTTGACACGACCGCTCCCCACCATCTACTCCTTCCTTGCTGCCTAATACCACACACAATCCCTTGTCTCTGTTTCTGAGTTCTCCACTGGGAAATAAGCTCTTTAAGTGCAGGAAATAATGGTGATTTCCTTGGCCAACACAGCACCTGAGAAATGGTGGTTGCTTCATCAGTGTTTGTGGAAGGTCTGTGGTATATTTACTGATAGGAGCAAAACAAAAAATGTCAAAGCGAAATCAAGAGTCTCCTGGTGGGACTTGCCAATGCCATGCATCTGATTCTCCCCCTGTCCACCCTGCCCACTGTCCCCTGGACTCTGCTTCCAGCCGTCCATCAACACAAGTCTTACTGCCGTCACCGGTAACACAAAGCACTAAACTCATTCTGGCACACTTCAGTTTTCAGTCAACTCAATCTCTCTGCAGAATTCTCTGGCAGCTCATTTTTCTGAAACCCTCTGTAGTGCAGCCCTGCCTGGTTTTCTCCCCACTCCCCAGACACTCTGTCCTGATCTCCTTTACTAAAAGGGTCACCAGCCCTTTCTCTCCTTCCAGTCGATGCTTGTGTCCTTTTGGCCTGGCCCTGGTTCTCCTTCTCTGTTCCTCTGCTTTTCTTGACGCTTCATGCTACCCTGATGGCTTTGGCCACTTCTGGTAGATATGCCCACCCCACGCCCTTTGCTGACCTTCAGGTCTTGACTCACCAGTTGCCTACCTGACTAATGCCTTTCAATATGTCATCAGCACCTCGCTCTCAACTTACCTAAAATATTGACTCCTGATCGTTCCTCTCAAACCTAAACTACCTCTAGGTTTTCTCATCTTTAGAAACAGTGCTGCCATTCATCCAACTCCTTTACTTCCACATCTTTGCCAACAGTTTGTCCTCTATTCAGGTCTTTCAAAAAAAATTATGATGATAAGAATAGCTGACATACAGAATTAGAGAAAACAATCCTAAAATTCATCTGGAACTAGAAAAGACCTAGAATAGCAAAGGCAATCCTGGGCAACAAAGGCAAGGCAGGGAGCATCACAGTCACAGACTTAAAATTATACTATAAATATACTGTGATAAAGACAGGTGGTACTGGCAAAAAAACAGACCCAAAGATCAGCGGAATAGATTAGAAGATGTAGAAACTTCAGACACACTATCTTTGACAAAGGTGCCAAACACATTGCCTGGAAAAAAGACAGCCTCTTTAATAAATGGTGCTGGAAAAACTGGCTCTACACATGCCAAAGATTAAAACTGGACCCATATCTTTCACTATGTACTAAGCTAAAATAAAAATGGATCAAAGATCTTAATATTAAAACAGAAACATTAAATGGAGTAGGTAAAACTCTAGAAGACATTGGTGTAGGCAAAGACATTATGAACAAAACCCCAAGTGCACAGGAACTATCACAAAGAATCAACAACTGGGATCTCACCCTACTAAAAAGCTTTTGCACAGCAAGAGAAACCACCAACAGAGTGAAGAGACAACCCATAATACAGAGGAAAATGTTTGCCAGCTGCTCCTCAAAGGATTACTACTGAGAACACATGAAGAACTCAAAAAATTCAGTCCTCCCAGATTTAAAGACCCAGTCCAAAAATGGGCATCTGAGATGAATATACACTTCTCAAATGAAGAAATACAAACAGCAAATAAATATGTGAAAAAATGTTCAACATCACTGATCATTTGAGAGATGCAAATTAAAACAACACTGAGATTCCACTTCACCCCAGAAAGAAGGGTTACTATCAAGAAATCAATCAATAACAAATGTTGGGGGGGCTGTGGGGAAAAAGGAACCCTTATTCACTGTTGGTGGAATGCAGACTGGTGCAACCACTGTGGAAATCAATGTGGAGATTCCTCAAAAAACTAGGACTAGAGGTTCCATTCAACCCAGTTATACCCCTTCTGGGTATCTTCCCAAAAGAATTAAAAGCATAATACCACAGTGATGTATGTGCACCCATGTTTATAGCAGCACAATTTGTGATAGCCAGATCTTGGAAACAACCTAAATGTCCATCGATTGAGGAATGGATAAAAAAGATGTGGTATTTTTACACAATGGAGTACTACTCAGCCATAAAGAAGGATAAACTGGAGACTTTTATAGGTAAATGGGTGCATCTTGAGAACATACTCATTAGTGAGATAAATAAGACACACGTGTCAACATCATATTATTTCATTAGTGTGAGAAACTGAAAGAAAAAACATATGTATAAGTATGTATATGTATATAAAAATAATAAGATTGTTATACTACCGATTTCTCTGAGTTCACTGAAGAGAAAGATTTGTGCTGGTATTGTTTGGACAGTTTAATGCAGATGTCTTGTGTTCCGGGTAAATGATTTGTGGATGACAATACGCAACGTATGTACCATTGTTATGCCCTGATTGACATGCTTTGAAATTTTGTTGTAGATTTCTTTCTTTTCTTCTTCTTCTTTTTTTAAATTTTTATCCTTGAAATAAAATGGATTTGAAAAAAAAGAATAACTGGCATGTGACATGTATTCTTAAAAGTATACATTGTGAGCTGTAGGGAAAATGTTGCACAGTAAATCTCTAGAACTTACCCATCTCGCTCGGTTGAAACTGTATGCCTGTTGTTTAGGGACTTCCTATTTTCCCCACCCTCTGGACCCTGGTAACTTCCTCTCTCTGAGTCTATGAATTTCACTCTTTTAGATATGTAAGTGAAATCATGCAGTACTTGCTTTCTGTGACTTGATTGCTTATTTCACTTAGCACAACATCCTCTGGGTTTATAAATGTTGTGGTATATGACAGAATTTCCTTCTTTCTAAGCTGAATAATATTCCATTATGTATACAGTAGATTTTCTTTATCCAGTCATCTGTTGATGGACAATTAGATTGGCTCTATGTCTTGGCTAGTGTGAAGAACACTGTAAACACATGGTAATGCAGACATCTCTATTTCAATTCTTTTGGATAAGTATCTAGTAGTAGGATAGCTTTCCCATCACTGAAACAAACACCCAATTCCCACAGTATAAAGAAGGGGAGGCTTAATTTGGCTCACAGTTTCAGAGAATTCAATCCATGGTAATCTGGCTCCAAGCAGGAACATCATGGTAGAAGGGCACAGCAGAGCAAAACTGCTCACTTCATGACAGCCAGCAAGCAGAAGCAGGGAACAGTATTAAGAGAGAAAAAGACCAGATATAGTACCCAAGGTCATACCTCCACGCCACCTACACACACCAGGAGTATGCTTTGCTAATCCCTTAGGCAGCTCAAAGCAATCAAGTTGACAATCCAGCTTAACTGTCAGAGCTGGATCAAAGGGTAGTTCAGTTTTTAACTTCATAGTGGGTACACCATTTTGCTCTCTAACAGTGGTGGGTACTCCAACCTCTCTATAACCTTAACAATCTTTGACTTTTGTTTTTAACTAATAGCCATCTCGACAGGTTGAGGTGGTACCTCATTTTGGGTTTGGTTTGCAAATCCCTGATAGAGTGGCACTGCACCTTCTTGTTCACCCATTTCTTCTGATTCCCTCCTGCTGCCATCCAATTCAAACATCACCACCTCTTGCCTGGATTCTTGTGGCAAACTCCAAACAGGCTTCCCCTCATCCGCCCTTACCCACCCTACCCTCTCCATCTACTCTACACAAGCAGAGAAATCTTTCCATACACAAACTACTTCTTTGCTGAGATGCACAATTTCTTCCCATGGCTCTCAGGATAGCTTTGAACACCCCTAGTGTGTTTCCCTACCTTATCAGTGGTACTAGTTGCACCACTGGCCTCCTGCCGGTCACCCATACTAACTTTTCTAGGACAGTCTCCCAACTCCTCTCCTCTTCCCTACATCATTCATCCAAACTCCTGTGCTTATCTACCTCCTTAATTTTTTCAGAGCTCAGCTCAAATATCACTTCAACCAGATGCCCTTCTCTGACCTTCCCTATCTACATTCTTGTAACTCCATATACCTCTCCTTCCTAAAGACATGGCAGTGGTGACTAAATTTGGAGTCTATTTCTGCTGCCAAAAGGCAGGCTCCAGAGGGTGAGGAGTACATCCATCTACTATGTCCCCAGGTGTCTAGAAAAAGCCTGGTGCCCAAGTGGTCTCAGTCAATACCCGAATTAATGCACAAAGGCATCCAGTGGCAGCTTCTGTGTCAAAAGCATAGGTTTTGGAATCAGAAAAACAGAGCTCAGTGTCTCCCTAGGCTCTTGTTTCCTGGAGATTCCAGGTGCTCAGAGGACCCGCCTGTCACACAGAATGGAACTCCTATCAACGTTTGGTGGCGCCCGGGAACAGTGAGTGCCAGCGTGCCAGGTTCAGGATAAGTGGCTGGTGTTTTGAGACCCTGGGATTGGCCCAGAAAAATCAGTTTTGAATGAAAGGACCTTCTCTCTCCCCATAGTGAACAGGAAGCCTTACTATACTTCTGGGGAAGCGACTGAGTAGGAGGTACTCCAGGGCCATCTGGAGACATCTTGCCCACAGCTCCCCAAGCCAGTTCATCTCCCAGTGCCTGGCTTTTCTCCTGGGTCTGGCTGACCTTGGCACCTAGCAAGGCAATGGCTCCTCACAGCTTACTTATCTGCTGATGGAGGAAAGCACCAGTCCTCCCCTCCACATCTATTACCAAGAACTGAGGGCAGCTGGGATCTTCCCAGAACTTGCAAGATAAATGAGTAAGAAAGTATTTCCATGGCTCAGCTCCTTTCCTATACTTCAAGGTCACAGACGCCATCTGGAATCGACCCATCCTCAAGGGCATACCTAAGACAGACACTCCAGGTTGCCAAGCCCCCTTGGTCTGTGTGACCCTCCACCCTTGGAAGGCACAGCAAGCCCTTCGCTTTGAGTTTCCCCTGTGGCAAAGATGGCAGAGGGGTGGATGCCTGACAGGCACAGCCCTGCAGGCTACCTTGTCACAACCACGATTCCTCCCTTGTCCCTCCCACACACGTTCAGGG
>RJWT010053721.1:0-10382 GCA_004365215.1 Cuniculus paca | reverse complement strand
TGACCACCAAACCAACCCTACAAAGAATACTAAAGGACATTCTAGAGAGAGATAAAAAGGACCACAGTCTCAGGAACAACGGCAGAGGGGGACTGTCAAGTGGGGCCAGTCGATTGAATGGAGAGGAAAAATAGGGAGCCAACGGCAGGAAAATAGCAGAGACACTGCAGTGCAAGAGGGCCTCAAGGCACCAATAGAAAGGAACACAGGCAGAGTGGATCAGGAGACAGGATCCATCAATATGCTCTATACAAGAAACACATTTAACTAGAAAGAAAATTCATAGTCTGAAAGTCAAAGGAGAGGGAACAATGCCCTATGTGACAGGGAACCAGAAAAAAATAGGGGTAGCCTGCCCATTAATTGCAGAATGGATAAGAAAGACGTATTTTTTGTGGTGGAAACCTCCTATATCAGTCAGGGTTTACTAGAGAAACAGATATAATACAAAATAGACAACTATATAAGAAATTACAAGGTTGGCTTACAATGGTCAGCCACAAAGTTGAAGGAGGGAGCGTGCAGAGGGTGTCTGTGTGCTGGAGGTTAAAGGGGGTCCAGCCCAAGGGCTGGAGCTTACTGCAGTGTCCTGTGCAAGTCTGTGTCAGAAGGCGATGGGTCTACGGACGGAACACTGAAGAATCTACTACGAAGACTGAAGAGTCTACGACGCAGGCTGGAGAATCTACCATGAAGACTGAAGAGTCTAGGACGAAGGCTGAAGAGTCCCAGGCAGAAGCTGAACAGTCTGTGCCAGAAGCCAGGAGACCATGTCCAAACTGAAGGCGAAGACTGGAGCTCCTCCGAAGAAGCAGCCCCCAGTCCCTCCTCCTTTGTCTTTTATTGTATGCAGGCTACTCCCCTGGGGTGGATGTAGCACTCACACCATCTGCCTGCCCTCCTCTTGCACAGGATGAGGATGTTACAAACTGAGGATGTTACAAACTAGGGACCCTGGCCCCATGCTGACTCACTTAAACTTCTGACCTTCTCAAATTGACACAGTGAGCAACATCCTAGAATGGTAACTGCTTGTTCTCTGTACCCCAGGATGTAGAGCAGCTGAGTTTCTTAATTAAGCATCTAGACTTCTCAAGTTGACACAATGTATTAACCATAAGACCTACTCAGCTATAAAGGAAGATAACCTAAAGGCTCTTGTAGGTGGATAGAGGCAACTGATGATCATGCTCATGGATGAAATGATTCAGAGTCACATGGGTGATTTTCGCGTTGTCCTAGTATAACACTAAAGGAGTTAGTGGGATCCAAAATGCACAGTACATAATGGGAAAGTCAAAGGGGAGGAATTATCTAAAAGGGGAAGGAAGTGGCCACTGTTAATGTATTATCATAATTTGAAACTCATATTGTCTTCATTGTTCTGATTAGTTTCGTTTTATTTGATTTTATTATACTTGATGGCATGGACAGCTATTTTAAAGATAACCAAATATATAATTGTAGCCATCGAGGATGTCCAGTTGTTTAGAAACCCTTTGTTGCTTTCATTGTTCTGTTTTGATTGATTTTACTCTATTGTGTGTTGTTTGATTGTAATACGTCTGAAGGCGTAGGCAACTATTTCAAAGATAACAATTATGGTAGCCACTACTGTTTTAGTAGTATCTTGAAGTTCTGTATTGCTTAACATTATTCTGCTTTGTTTTGTTTTTGTTTTTTTTACTGGTTTTATTTTGTTGCATTTTGTTTGATTTTACTTATCCCTGATGGTATGGGCAGTTATATTGCAGATAACAAGAGGCATTATGATAGCCATTATCGATTGCTTTTTACCCTGTTTAGAAGTCATATACCATGTTCATTGTTTTGTTGTAATTGACTCTACTCTGTTTATTTTGTTTGCTTGTAGTCTTTTCAAAATTAAAAAAAAAGATATAAAGGATCTCCTTGAGACATCCATTAACCATAAACCTAAAATTATTTAACAATAATAATATAATTACAGGCCTTCGCCCTTTTCGTCAAAACCAAACAAGTTCTAGCTCCTCCTTTTGAATGTAAAGAAAAATGGTGGAAATGCTGTCAGCAACTATTCATGGACCCAGTTGGCATCCATAGACATGTGGCAACACAGCATGCTGATGAAATTTATCACCAGACTGCTTCTATTTTAAAGCAGTTGGCTGTGACATTGAGTACCTCAAAGAATCTTAGGTCTGCAGACAGAAAGAACCCTCTAAAAGAGTACCTCACTCATAGCCGTGAAATGTCTGCTTGGCTCCCTGATACAAGCTGCTTTAGTCCTGATATGCTAAGGTAAGACATTCATTCTGTACTTTGGTTTAATTTTAAAATTATAATACTATAACCCACTCACTAAATGGCTAAAATAAGACCAACCAACTTTGGTAAATGTAATGAGAATGCAGAGGAACTGGAACACCCAGTTAGTATTGGTGAGAATGTTGGGTGGTACAACTACTGTGGAAAAACGCTCAGCAGGTTCCTGTTAAAATTAGACATTTTTCTGTGATCCATTTCTAGGTATATAACACCACCACTACCAACAACAAAAAAAACTGTGTTCACAAAAAGCCTTGAACAAGTATGTCATAGCACTTTTATTTCCTCCCTGCCTGTCTCCCTCTCTCTCCTTCCTTTCTGACACAGTCTCACTTAGTTGCCCAGGCTGGGCTTGAATTTATAGTCCTCCTGCCTCAGCTTCCTGGGACTATAGATGTATGAGACCACACCCAGCTTTACAGGAGGATTTTTTTTGAAGTGTTAGAAATGTTCTAAGCGAGGCCTGGTGGCACACACCAGTAATCCGAGCACTCAGGAGGCTGAGACAGGAGGATTGTTGTAAGTTTGAGACCAGCCTGGGCTACAAAGTGAGCTCAAGGCCAGCCTGAACGGCATAGTGAGATCCTGTCTCAAAAAGACAAGGGCGGGGGATTTAGCTCAGCGGCCTGAGCGCCTGCCTGGCAAGCATGAGGTTGTGAGTTCGATCCCCGGTGCCGCAAAAAAAAAAAAAAAAAAATATATATATATATATATATATTTTTTTTTTTTTAATAAGGGTATGGATTGCACAGGTATACCCAACTATCAAAACTGATAAAGCTACATATATAATCTTTTGTTTCACTTGTAAATTATATCTTCATTTAAAAGTTTTTATATAAAATACATTGAGTAGGTAAACACTAATCAAAAACAAAAAAGCCCCTGTAAGTTAGATGAATTTATGTGTACAAACCCAGACAGATGAACTATTTACCAAAATTTATTGGGGTCCCATATAGTGAATTTTTTGACATCTATACTTTTTTTGATTTAACTTTTTTATTTTTTTGTTGGCATATGTTTGCAATGCATTGTAGTTGTGTTCATTTTGGGACATTGATCTTGTATCTTGATTATGTTTGATCCCCTTTCCCCACTTTCCCTCTCTTCCCTTCCCCTTATTTCCCATATTCAAAAAGTCTGTCTCCTGTTTCCTGCCATCTCCCTTTTATTTTACTCTTTATTTATATTTTGGGTTTGTCAAGTAAGAGAAATCATACTATATTTAATCTTCTGTGTCTGTCTTATTTCACTTAATATTATGGTCTCAAGATCTATCCATTTTCCTACAAACGACTTGAATTTATCCTTTTTTATAGCCAAATATTACTCTGTTATGTATACATTTTATCTGTTCATCTCGACTGATTCTATAGTTTAGCTATTATGAATTATGCTGCTATAATCATGGATATACAATTATAACCAGAGTCAAATGAAATTTTTAGTTTGAGTTTTTTGCAGAATATTCCATAGTGGTTGTACTAATTTACATTCCCATCAGCAATGTAGAAAGGTTCCTTTTTCCCCCAGTCCTCAGCAGTATTTGTTGTTTTTTATGTTCTTGATGATAACCATTCTTAGTGGAGTAAGGTGACTTCTCAGAGTTGTTCTGATTTGCGTTTACTTAATGGCTAAAGTGCTGAACTTTTTTTGTGTACTTACTTGCCATTAGTATTTTTGCTTTTGCAAAATGTCCATTTCATTTTTGTTTTGGGGTTGTCTTAATTTTTTTTTTTGAGTTCTTTATTCTAGATATTAGTTCTCTATCAGAAAGAGTAGCTGGCAAAAAATTGTCCCTTTTTGTAGGCTGTTGATTGCTTCCCTTGCTGTACAGAAGTTTTTAAATGTTTTTAATATACCATTTGTTTCTTATGTTATTATTTTTTGTGCTATTAAAATTCAGTTCAGGAAATCTTTGCCTATTCTACTAGTTTATCTTCTAGCAGTTTCAATGTTTCTGTTTTTATATCTAGGTCTTTAATCCATTTTGATAGGATTTTAGTAAGGGTGAGAAGTATGGGTCTGTCATTCTTCTGCATGTGGATAACCACTGTTCCCAGCACCATTTGTTAAAGAGGCTGTCTTTTCTCCAGTGTATGTTTTTAACCTCTTTGTTAAAGATCAGATGGCTAAAGGTACATGGGGTGGTTTCTGTGTCTTATATTCCATTGGTCTATGAGTCTACTTTTGTGACAGAATCATACTGTTTTTATTACTGTAGCTTTGTAGTATAACTTAAAATTTGTGATTGTAATACCTCCTGTTTTGCTCTTTTTTTCAGAATTGTTCAGCTATTCTTAGGGTCTCTTCTAGTTCCATATAAATTTTTGGTTTTTATCTGTTCAGAATGTTGTTGGTATTTTGATAGGAACTGCATTAAATCTGTGTATCATTTTTTGGTAGTCTCGCTGTTTTGACAATACTGATTTTTCCTATTCAGGAATAGGATATCTTTCCATTTTCTAATGTCTTCAATCTTTTTCTTTAAAGTACTATAGTTTTCTTTATAGAGATCTTTCAGCACCTTGGTTAGGTCAATTACTAGGTGATTTTTTTTTTTTTTTTTTTGCAGCACTGGGGATTGAACTCATGACCTTGCGCTTGCCAGGCAGGAGCTTAGACCGCTGAGCTAGATCCCCAGCCCTGGTGTTTTTGAGACAGGGTCTCACTATGCCATTCAGGCTGGCCTTGAGCTCACTTTGTAGCCCAGGCTGGTCTCGAACTCACAACGATCTGCCTGTCTCAGCCTCCTGAGTGCTGGGATTATAGGCGTGGGCCACCACGCCCAGCTACTAGGTGATTTTTTTGAAGCTGTTGTAAATGGCATTATTTTTAACTTTTTTTTTTCCCTTAGATCACACTGTATTATGCTCTTTAGCTTCTTAAACAATGCAATGAATATGGTTAAATTTTGAGTACTGTCAACAGTATGAAATTGCTGAGGTGTAAAAGTCTATTCTAGGGGAATAATCACCTCTTATAAGTAAAAAGATTATATGAAGAAATGGAAGTGAAATTTTTTGTGTAGTTAGAAATTAAAAACAGGTACTACCTTGTGTTACTGGAGAAGTCAGAATGAGCTAAAATTTACTTTCCTGTAAAATGGAGTTATTAATACCTGTCTCTTGGATATGATCAGTCAAGGAGGAGAGAGCTCACTTTTTATAAAATAAGAAGTTCTGTGCAGATATGTACTGTCTTGTATAAAGCAAATACAAAAAGGAATTGGCTTCCCATCTCCGGTAGGCATGAGTTGCTTCATCTTTGCCTTACCCATATACATGTGGGTGTACTTTGTGAACTGTGGCCTTCTATACTGATGACTCCAATGCTCTTTTCGTCCATTTTTTGTTTGTAGTGACCACAATTGTGAGGAAGGAGAGGTGTTGCTTTATTACTGCTACCATGACCTGGAAGATCCCCACTGGGTCTGTGCCTGGCAGACAGCTTTGTGTCAGCACCTGCACCTCACAGGCAAGGTAATACATTCTGCGTATAACACCAGCACTGGGCCCATTTTGCCTCTCAGCCTTGATTGCAGAAGCTGTGCTCATTCAGTGTTGGCTTCTTAGAAGTTAGGGAAGTCTTGCTGGGTATTTTAGTAGAGTATTTTATAGGAATATTTAATGGCAGAGCCAACTTTTTCTTAACAAGCCAGATAGTAAATATTTTAGACTTCATGAAAAGAAACTTAATACTCTTGTAGCTTGAAAGCAACTATAGACAATAACTAAAAGAGTGACTGTGGCTCCATTCTGGTAAAACTACAAAAGCAGAGACAATTTGCTGACCCCTGGAATAGCAAAGCGTTTGTGAAATGTCAACTCGAAGGGTCTTTCATAGACTGTAGGTATAGATTTGATTCCAAGTTACTTCTTAATATTCTAGTCAGTGTTATCTTCCTCACCTATGCTAAGAAATTGTGACTTTATTTGTGGCATTTATTTCATCACCAGGTCCTGCTATTTCTATCTCTATAATATCCCTTGACTCCATTCACTTCTTTCTTTCACTTCTACCACCTTAAACCTAGCCACCACCACCCCTTACCTAGGGATGCCCTAGCTTCCAAATTAATCTCCAGTCTTCCGTCCTCACACCATAGCCAGATAAAGTCCTATCACTGCCTACTCAGTATCTCTAAATGGCTGTCCAGCATTGGTGAGCTAAAACTCATGTCTTTCACATGCCCTGGATTCCTATGTGACTGGGCCCTCCTATTTTCCACTCACCTGATATCATTTGTCACTCTTCACACTTAGCAACATGGTCTTTCAGTTTCTTGGAGCCCACCAAAGTGGTTTTTCATTTTTTCTCCTTCATGTGTTTGGGCCTTTTTGCAGATAAATTGTCTACAAGGAACTTTCCCATACCCACTGTATTTCTCCAGACTAATTTTTACTCAAGCCTCAGTTCTTTGAGGAAGTTGATGATGCTTCCTTAAAGAGACCTTCCTCAATCTTCAGTCTAAATCCATTTCTTCCATTATGCTCTCTCATGACACGTATAGTTATGTTCATAGCACTTGTCCATTTGTAACTCTTAGTATATATAACCTCCCTTAGTCTCTGAGCTTCACCAAGAGGGGAAGAATTTATTTTTTCAACCACAGTATCCTTAAGTCCTAGCACAGTTTCTGGTGCATAGTAAAACAAATTAGTAAATATTTGTGGAATGAATGCATATCAACATTTCTTTTCAGAGAACTTCTATACCTTGAAAAATGAATGCTTTCTCAGACAGAACGTACAAAATATGAAATCAGTCTCTTAGTTTGGAGGCAGATTTTTATTCTTGGTTCAGCCTAAATGGTGCACTAGCAGTGAGAAGTTCTACCCACAAGGTGGCAGCATCTTCCTGGATCTCAGGTCCAAATTTCTAGGCTTCAAGAATACATGCTAATTTAATGACATTGTTTTGTGTTCTTAGATTTTACAGAATATCAATGTTTGGTTAGGGAAAAAGAAGAACTTGAAATTTCTAGAATTAAGGGAAGGAGATTTTATTCCTATTACTGTATATCTTATGACCTCAAGAAATCTGAGGGGATACATGGAAAACTGGAAAGATTCAGTTAGAAGATTTGAACCTGTAAGATGTGGTTTTGAATCCTAACTCAAGGGCTACCAGCCAACTTGTTGCCCTTGGGTGAGTTTCTTCATTTCTCTAAGCATCTATGTCTTCTTTTCTGTAAGGTAGTGATTATGATATCTACCTTTCCAGATGAGAGTGTAAAGCTTCTGTCTTCTAGCAGGTGCCCAATAAATGCTGTTTATTTCAGTTTCTTAGACAAGCCCCACTCCCATTAAGGAGCTCTTTTGAAAATTTCTGTTCAAAAATCACAGCAACTGAAAATCTAAGTCATGAGTATAGGGAGTGTTCTGTCGTACTTATATAGGCAATAGATGCTCTTGCCATTTATTTGGGCTCTAAGATTAAAATAAAATAAGAAAGAATCTGCTAGCCTGCCTAAAAACAGTTACATAGAAGTATATATCTTAGCATAACTGCCTTAGTCAAAGTGTTTTGGAGTAAATTTCCTGACCTCTGGCTAGTTCAGCTTTGTCTGTGTGTGTGGATGATAGCCTGTGCAGTAGAGGGGACATAACTTTCTACTTCCTTGTCCCACATCTGAAGCAGGCTATTCTAGACTCCAGCATTCTTTCTTATGTAGTATGGATGTAATCTAGAATCTGTATCATGTAACTTTGAACAGCCACTACATATGAGTTGCCATTGGCTTGTGAAGAATTAGATCAAGAAATGGCAGCCAATCAGGTTCTTCTCTGGGAACCTGAAAAAAGGCAGCCACTTACAGCCTTCAAATTCTGATGTGCATTAATAGCAGTAACAATGTAGGACCTTGATTTAAATCACTTCTCTTTCCAGAGAGTACCATGATACCACTGGAGATGATTCCTTTCAAAGATGATCTATTGTTGAACTCATCTGAAGGATTTTGTAATACCTAAACAACCAACTTTTCCGGGCTGCCAGGTTATGCCCTACTGTAGGCTCTAATATTCCTTAACTAACAAAGCATTTCAAAGAGAACATGGAGTTTGAGAAGCCATTGAGCCCGTAATGTGCACACACATTCATTTATTCACCAGTATGTATTGAGTGCCCACTGTGTAACAAGCATTGTTCTAGGTCCTGGAAATATATCAGTGAACCAGACACACACCCTTCCTGGGACTTGAGTTCAGGGAGTGGGGGTTGCAATGGTGGTTTCCTTCCAACCACTAGGAAGAGATGCTGCATACACTTTAGGATATCTGTACTTGAGAATTTTAGTAGTATCTCTTTAGTAATTTTTTTTTTATTCAATTTTGGTGTTCTTTTGTCTCCTTTTATCAGTATAAATAAATGGAAGTTCAGAAAAGTCATTAACCTTCTTAGGACAACATGGCAAGTAAGTGGCAGAGCTAAATCTAGATCCTAAATCTGCTGGCCTCTGCAGGACTGTGTTACACCACCTGGACTTAGGTTAAGCTCCAAATTCACTGCTTTGGCTATTGAATGACTGGAGCTCTATAGCAGATGGGCTTTCCAAAAGTTTTAGTGAGATTGTCTTGTTCTGCATGAGTAAACTGAATACCTTATCTGAAACACAGATATTTTCGTCCGGTAATGTAGTGGCTCAACTTTTCCTATTAATCTCATCAACCTCATGTTAACTAAGAATGTATTCTGTTCCCTGTTTCTCATTATCTTGTGCCTCAGGTTCGAATTGCTACTGAAGGGATCAATGGGACAGTTGGTGGAAGCAAATTGGCCACCAGACTCTATGTGGATGTCATGCTTTCTTGCCCATTATTTAAGGATTATCTGTGTAAGGATGATTTTAAGGTAAGAGAAATGTAAAATGAAAGAAAACAATCCAAAACTGTCTGCTTCTGCCTCAATATACAGGTCACTGAAGAGGAAGTCACTGTAGAAAACTAAGCAGTGCCATATAAGCCCTCTTTGTCCTTTATGTTATAGGACATTACAATGGAAGGAGCATGCTCATCCCTGCTCTTCCAGTGAACCGTCACATGACCTTGTGCCAGCTGGTGCCCACTGAGTCTCCCTTCCTATACAATAAGGATGTTTTAGCTACACAGCCTTGGACTCTAAAACTTCAGTGTATTTGTTCACTTGAGAGACTCCCTCTCTTAGCAGATCACTGTGATTTACTATGTTTTCAGTAAACCTGGAATTTAAAAAGATGCACATGACACATGAGGGAGTGAAGCTATTTGGCTCTCACAGCTGAGCTGCTGTTTGAGAGACTTTATGCTTTATCATAGTAAGTGATAAGGTAATGGTCATGCTGGTGGGTATGTCTCTAGCAGAAAAGCCAAAGTGTCATTGCACAGTGGAATTTCTCAGTGGTGCTTTGGTTTTAGACTTAAATATGTGTAGCCATAGAAATACAGTATCTCTGCACACCTCGGAAATATGCCGTATTTATTATGTTGAGTTATCTAAAACATTCTGGGCCCTAACTGTCTGGCACATTGAGGTTCCTAATTTTTTTTTTCTAATTTCAGGTTTCTTAAGATTTCATCATATTACAAAACAGGTCTTAATTCTTACATTTATTACTTGTCTTACCCCTGATGATGGGACAGGAAGACTGTATTCTGTTTTGTTTCTCATTGGCTAGACCAGCAAAGGAGGAGCGCACTGTTTTCCAGAATTGCGTGTTGGTGTATTTGAAGAAATCGTGCCCATGGGGATCAGCCCCAGTAAGATCTCCTACAAGAAGTCTGGTATGCCTGTTTGTAGAAGAAGAATTGGGCTTTTCACCAAAGGGATAAAAGTTAATGGAAAAATGAGAAAATTAGACACTGGTCATTAAGAGCCATGATGAATCTTTTACGTGACCGTGGGGTGGCTAATGTTTGGGTTTATCAAGTGCTTAAATTGGTTTTTATGTGTGGTGTTTATGGTAAGTGAAAACTCTTCCTTAGAATGACTTATCTTATTTTTCTTGATAATGGTTTGACAAGAAGCTATTTTCTTTTTTCAAAGATAGCAATTTGGGAAGAATGTAATTATTACTTGTAAATAATTCATCA
>RJWT010053720.1:0-10389 GCA_004365215.1 Cuniculus paca | reverse complement strand
TTCTGGCCTACCTAGAAAAACTAGGATGTTATGGCTTGTGTCTAGATGTCCCCTCAAAGCCTCATGTGGTCAAACATGGGACTTTTCAGAGGTGGCTGGATCTAGAGTTTGTGATTACTAAATTAATCTGCTGATTGGTTTAGCATAGTACTGGGTAGGGTTAAGGGTACTCCACTTTGGGTGTGAATGCTACCTGCACTAAGGGCAAGTAACCTAGATATCACAGAATGCAGTTCATTGCTTACTGCTGGCTGCCTTGCTGCCTTCTGCCTGCCATGAGCTGTTTCTCCTCTGTGATGTTCCTCCGCCATGCCACCCTGCCTTGGAGTCAGCCACCTATGAACTGAAACCTCTACAAACTGTGAGCCAAATAAACCTTTCTTCCTTTAACTCTGGGCTCCCAGTATTTTTTGTCTCAGCAATGAGACAGGTAACTAAAACATAGGCTAATCACCTATTTTAAGATCATTAAAACAATCACATCTATATCCTTTTTTGCTACAAAAAGTAACATTCACAGGTTCCAAGAATTAGCTCATAGTGAGTTTCTTTTGGATGGGGACTGTCTTGGTTACTTTGTTCTCATTGTTGAGACAAAATACCTGACACCCAAAGTGAAGGAAGGAGAGGTTTATTTCTTAGTTATGGAAGTTTTAGGCCATACTCACCTGGTTCCAAGGCAGGGTGGTGTGGCTGGGGGCGGCAGCCATTCATGGCAGCTGCAAGTGGCAAGAGCGAACCACACAAGAGAGAAAAACATACCTCCTTCTCGACCTTACATTGCATGTGGGCTCCACCCTGGGCGGGTGCAGAACTCATACCACCAATCCCAGCATTAGACAATGAATCAGTCACAAATGCTCGATTCAGCCACTTTCATGACTACATGAGGCTTGGGGGGGCACCTACATACAAACCATAGCAGGGATGTTGTTTATCCCAGTATCAGGTATGAACCCCATCTTGTCACCCCCCAGATGACAGTTTTCAGATGTGATCTCTAATATGGTAGCTAGTGGACTAGTGCGTCCCATGTGTGTGGTAAGCACTTCAAATGTGTATAAATTGAGATGTGCTATAAATGAGATTTTAAAAACTTACTAAAAATTAAAAGTGAAGTATCTCGATAATTTTTGTGTTGATTACATGTTGAAATGATAACATTTTGAATATATTAGGTTAAATAAAGCGTTAGTGATTAAAAATTAGTATTGCTTCTAAAATGCAGCCACTAGAAAAATTAAAATTACATTTGGGGCTTACTTTTGTGGCTTCTATTATATTTTTCTACTGAACAGGATATAGAAGGCCATTTACAACAGTCCTTTAGAAACTTTGACACATTAAAATCACATTAGAGTCACATGGAGAGTTAAAAAAAATCTCAACACCCAGATTGCAACCCACACCTAAGTGGAAATCTCTCAGAAGGGGCCTAGGTATTAGCATGTTTTAAACTCCCCAGATAATTGTAATACACAGCTAAGGTTGAGAATGCATGGAGTAGAGAGCTCAAAGAAGGTTAACAATGGAAATAGTGTTACTGATCCAGGGACCATTACTGTAGGTATGTCCCTTCTCTTTATCAGGCAACAGAAGAGTTAGGCTTCTGAATATCTTCTGCTTTAGGTTTTCTTCCAAGGGATGCATGCTTTGACCTACTCACAGAATGTGGCTGAGTCCATGAGTGGGGAAGCTGAATAGCTGTTCTCATGAACGAAAAGACGCCTTGGACTTCAGCATCCTGAGGGCCAGGCTTTCAGTGATCCTGGTGGTTTATCAACCCTTTCCTGGAGGTTGATAGTCCCCAATAGGTATTGTGATTAAAGAATAGCAAGCTCCTGAATGTTTGGTGGTGGAGCTGGATAAATCCAAGTACTTCTAACATGCTCACAGTGGAAGTGTCTTATAAGTATCCATGAGTAACATCTACTACCATGAGAAGTTTCTGTTATTACTAGTACCTCATCAGGCTCATTCCATTAGGAAAGCAAGTCATGTGGCCAAGGACAGTAGCAGTGAGGAGAGGGGGCAGCAAGTCTGCCTCTTCAAGTGGGAGGTGCTACATGTCATGGGTGGAGATTTACTAAAAAGAATGGTACTTTTATGGTGAGGTTATGTTGAATCATGAGCAATAATTCAGTCTACCTTATAGATGAAGTTGCTAGACATGACTTTTTCCAGATAAAGTTCACTTGGACAGTCAGGTGGAAAGTAGATTTGAAAGTGGTGATTTTGCAGTCAGAAGTTCAGGTCAAACCTCATGAGAACCTGGACTGGAGAATAATGAGTTGAGATGAAATTGAATTAATCCAGAAGATCATGAATGATAAAACCACCAGGACATAAAGACTGAGGGTCACTTATGGCTGGTTTCACATTCAGCCATAAGTGAATGTGAAACCAGCCATAGGTTTCACATTCGTACCTTAATTTAACTTAGAGTCAAGGTTTGCATAGGAAACTATTAGTTGCCTATCAGTTTTTTTCATATTAAAACCACCCTGATTTTTATTTGTAATATAAATATACCTAACTTTAAAAATATCCTAGCTTCCTAGGAAGCTCTGGCCATTAGGAAAGGAAGGAGATTTATTGGCCATATTACCGGGAAAACTTCCTAAAGTGTAATGGGTTCTTTTGCTATTTGTTCCTACCTTCTTCCTGTCTCAAATGTAGTTGGATGGCTGGAACCCCAGAAGTCATTTTGTGGCTATGAGGCACCCATGCTAGGTAGAGAGACAGACCCTATATGTCTTTAATAACATCATGCCAGTCCTTGACTTCCTATATTTAGAATGGTGGTAATGTGAAAGAAAACTTATTAAAAGGATATTTTCTTTTAGTGATGTTCCTGACACCACATAGGACCTTAGCAACACAAAGCAATATTATTCACTGAATAATCATCTCAAACAAATGACCAAAATTAGAAACACTAAAACTTTATCAAGGTGATCTAATCCAATAGTGTGGAGCTACTAGTGCATATAAATTTGTGGAGAAATTCTTTGGTTTTTCTCTTCCTTGTCCTCTCAACACAAGTCCAATTTCTCCTCTTAGCCATCTGTTTGCCTTCTAATATCTCTTTAGATGTTAAGTGATTTGGAGGGAGTCAGCAGAGAAGGATGCTGGCTCTTTCATTTTAGAACAGAATTCCTTGTTAGTCTGTGATGAAGAATAAATAGAAGAAGTGGTTCTTACCTGGAGACGAGAGAAACCCCAGATGTAATACCAGTGGTAAAAGGGTTGTATTTCTGTAGGGTACCTGGATAAAGTGCTTCATGGATTTCATCAGATTAGCTGCCAGAGGGCCAGTATGATTAGATGATCTGAAGACACGAACAAACAGTAGACAGGTTGCATGTTTTTCTTACTTACATTTTCTTGTCCTGTGCCAAAAGTGGTGTTAGGGACTGTGTTGAGGAGAGCCTTCTGTGGGCTTGAGAGAAAAGGAGGTATCAAAGAAAAATAGTCTCAGTCATACACAGGCCAGGAAGACTACATGCAAGACCACTGTAATAAGGGAGGCTAAGTCTGAACAATTCCTCTGAACCAAAAAGATGGAGTTGTTAAGTACTGAAGAGCTAGTAGCAAAGTACTGGAGGATGCTGGGAAGACAGCCTGGTCAAGGGAATGAAGTCATCAGTGAGTGCTAAAGGGACCTTGTTTCAGTTAGGCCCCTCACCTCTGCAAGACGGGAAGATAGGGTATAATCTTTCTTGATAACTGCGTTCCAAAGGGAAGCCTCCCCTGTCCCTGTCCCTGAAAAAGCCATTCTTGAGTTGTAAAACTGACAAGAGGTGGGGAGAAGAGTCAGGTCTTAACATGTTAGTCAGAGAAAGAACTTTTTCCCCCAAGTACTAAGGAGCAAATTTTAATAGGCCAAAATAGTAAGTAATACTCTTGTCAAAGAAAATTAGTTTCTTTCAAAACTGTTTTTCCTTTTTCCTTATTGGTAAATGTTTGTCTTTAATAAACAGCAGAAATAAAACCTAGACCAAGAGATGTTCTTTCATGTTACACAGTCACCCAGACACTTCTGGCTCACTTTCCTGAGGGTAGAAGGAGTCTTCCTAGAAACCTCTCTCACCGACACACTGGACATCTGGGTCAGGGACACTGGAGAGCCTACCAGCTAAGACCAGAGTTCAAACAATGGTGTATCAAAATACAGAAGACACTGATTTATGCAATAAAGCACCTTTTTTTCCCTTAAAAGGAGGTGTCTGGACAACTTCTTAAATCACAGATTTCATAATGGTAAAATGGATAGCTGCTTGTCAAGTTTCTCAGCAAGTGTCCTTCTCACCAAGTGGACTGCTTGGTCCATTTCCACTGGGCAGTGCTTTCATTTAGTGCTTGTGCTTTCTCTTGACACAGAAATCCCCTCCCTGGAGTGAGTTTCCTTCAAGACACAAGAAAACAAGCTTCGTTGTCAGTGGCCCTATTAGAGAAAGAATTTATAACTGAAAGTCTGCTCAGGTAAACATTCTGAAAAAAGGCAAGTTTAGAGCCCACGATTAGGTAGAAGGCTTTGCAAAGTTTAGTCAAGGTGAGGGGAATGTTAAGGCCGTCTGGGTCAGAGGACAGTGGTGCCAGCTTTCCTCGCTTCCAAGAAAGCCAGGTCTTAGTCCCTAACTGGTCATCTTTGACTAGGTGGAAGCTTTATCAGGGCTACACACTGACTAGCTGGTGGAGGGACTGTGATTTAGATCCTGTGCCTACTAGATGAAGATGATTCCCCCTATGCCCTGATTAACTGAAGTGTGTGTGTGGGAAAGGACAGAGCTCTCTAGTTTTCTAACCTTATCATCATCCAAGGGCCAGGGGCACACACTTCTTTAGGTAAAAACATGTTTTCCGCTGAGAGCTGATGCCAGGCCACTTCCCCAGAGGGTAGCCCAGA
The DNA here is from genome assembly GCA_004365215.1 of Cuniculus paca. Lineage (NCBI taxonomy): Eukaryota > Metazoa > Chordata > Mammalia > Rodentia > Cuniculidae > Cuniculus > Cuniculus paca. The sequence continues at coordinate 5,480 of RJWT010053720.1, read as the reverse complement.
GTTAGAACCTATAGTCTCAGAATTTCTCCTTCCACACATTACCATCATAAAAGAGCCAACCCAGTGAGCTCCAGGCAGCCTGGGGCACACAGAAAAATGAAAATCTCCTTGGCTGGCATTTCAGCTTGCTGAAGGGAGCCTTGGTTTGCTTGGAGGGCAGGTGACAGCGCTGACCTTAAAATTCAGCCCTCAGAAAGGAGCAGATGAGGCATTTTATTTTCTTCTAAAGGCTTTGATGCATTTCAAATAAAAAATTTAAAAGACCCAAGACTTTCCCCCTGAAGCTTCCTTACACTGTAGTGGAATATTAGAAGAGACAAGGCCTGGTGGCTGGTGTAGGTGGTCCCTAGAGAGGAGTGCTCTGAACCTCTTCTCTGCTTTTCACAGCATTAAGATTTTCTTGCTGCTCCCTCCTTTGGTTTTTGTATTTACTTCTTTTCCATTCTCCAAAGGGCACAAGTCTGGGTATTCCTTAGGTCTTGTTACGTCATCTTTTTGATCCCAAATCCCTGCAAATAAGAAGCACCTATCATTTTGGTAGGCAGTTGTTTCCCCTGCTTGGTGACACCCAGGCTAGTGATAAGCCCACCCCAGGGGCTGGGGTGGGGTAGGGTGACAGAGGAGGGAGAGCCTTCGGTCACACGGTGGCGCGCGCGAGCCTCCCACAGCAGGGTCCGCCACAGCTCCGCACCTGCTCTTTATTCCAACCCCACCCGCGCCAGGCGCCGATAGAGCCGCTCCTCCTGTGCTCGCGGGCGGGACAGCGGCTATTGCGTCGAGACCCTGGTGGCAGTGGAGCTGCAGCGGTGTCTGGCACGCGCGGGAGGCGCTGCGGGCGTCCCTCGCTTCAGGCTCCTCCTCCTGCCGGTCCCCACCATCCACCACTCCTTGGCTCAGATCAGCAAATCGGAGGCTTCCCGGAGCAGCCCAGAAGCGGCGGCAGGCGCAACGAAGGCGACTGGAGGAGCTCAGCTCGACGACCGCGCCGAGCCCCTCGGGCAGCCGCGGCGCGCGTTGGAGCAGCCGGGGAGGCGCCTCGGAGCCCGCGCGCCCGGCGCGGTTCAAGAGGGAGGAGCCAGCGGCTGCAGCTGGGAAGGAGAGGAAAGTGCGTGCGCCTGTGTGAGAGTGTGTGGGGGCACAGTCTCGGATTAAGGCGCAGGAGAAGGCAGAGGATTTGAAGGCGCAGGCCCCCAGTCCGCCCCACGCGGGACCCCCAAGGTTGTGCAGCTTTGGCTACCGGCTCCCTGGCGTCCAGCATCATGGACTTAGGCGGAGTTGGAACCGGCCGAGGCAGCTATCCGCGGTCGTCTGCCCGGCCCTGGGGATTCGCGGGTGCACGCGCGGGGATGGCGAGGTAGGATGGCTTTCCTGCGCGACCCCCGCCGCCCCAACGCAGCGGCCCCCGGGCGGCGCCCGTGACTCCTGAGCGCACAGGCTGTGGGCGGAGGCGGCCCAGCCGCGCCCGCGCCGCGGCGAGTTGCTTCGCCTCTTCCACCCACTCGCACCTGCCACCGCGCGGATACCATGTCTAAGGCGGCTGGAAGCGCAGCGGCGGCGGCTGAAAGTTGTCCCTCAACCCCAGTGGGCTCCTCTGCGGCCGTCGCCGTGGAGGACCTGTCCAAAGTGTCGGACGAGGAGCTGCTGCAGTGGAGCAAAGAGGAGCTGATCCGCAGCCTGCGGCGCGCCGAGGCCGAGAAGGTGAGCGCGATGCTGGACCACAGCAACCTCATCCGCGAGGTGAACCGCCGCCTGCAGCTGCACCTCAGCGAGATCCGCGGGCTCAAGGTGAGCGCGGCCCAGGCCAGGGGGCTCCGCGGGGCGCGGGGGCCGGGGGGCTGCAAACTTTCCCTCCCTCCATCAACAGGTGATCCTCTTCTGTCTCCTAGTCAGCACCCGTTAGCCCCATCCTCAGCCCTTGGCAAAGTTTTATAAACTTTGGAGGCTTTGGCTTTCTGCTTTTCCCATACGGGCCGCGACGGCTTCGAGGTCTCGGGGTTCTCCAAGGCGAGAGGAATGGTTGCCAACGATGGGGAAAGTCCAGGAAGGACATGGTTGACCCTCAAAAACCTTCAATTTCCTGGAGAACCTGAATGTCGACGCTTTGGGGAGTCGGGTTACAGGCAACCAGGGGAGGAGGCGAGCAAGGGAGCGGGTCCGGGGCAGCTTCGCCTTTTGGGGGTCAGAAATAAGGCTGCTCTAGCGCCACCAGCTTTCTGATGAGTAGAGGGCACGGAAAGGGCGTCGCAGCCAAGGAAAGGGACTGGCGGGCTCCCAGAGAGAAACAGCAGGTGCCACCCTTGGAGCCGGTGTGTGTCACCTGGTTTAGAGGACCTTCAAAGATTCTGCTAGCTCCTGTGCTTTCGTGTGCCTTCCTTTGGCTGGGGTCATCTGGGATTGCACACTCCCCACCCCAGTTCACCCGCAGTCTGATTTTAATTTTATCCAGCATGGGAGGTGGAGTCCGGGGGGAAGGTGAGGGACTCTTGGGCAGGCGCAGCGTTTTGACAGGGTGCCCCAAAGTGTTCGCTAGTGATGCTTTCTTTTTAGGCTGACCGTCCCTCTGCAGTTAGCAGAAGGGGAGACCCTCATCCCACTAACTTTCTTTTCTCCTTGAAGAAGAGCTCTACATGCCAGCAGTGTGTCTGCCAGGCTGCAGCAGGCCCGGTGGCCGGGAACCGCCCTGCTGGCCAGCGATACACTGCAAACTTCCTCTCCACATGCTTGCCTGGTGCCTCCCGGTATTCCTTCCTCTCATTGTTCTGCTTTTGTTTATAGGAAGCCAGACACAAACGAAATACCTGCGGGGACCTTAGGGAGCAAATTCCCGCAGGCACAAACTGTTCTTGTCCCTTTCCACTCCCACCCCACTTCTTCAGAGGTAGACTCTGTTCCTTAATTGCCTCGGGGCTCTCCTTCTGGGATTCTGGGACAAAGAGGAATGGCAGGTGCGAGATGCCCAGACTCACCTGTGTGCTGCATGCAGTCTAAATGGAAATGGTCCTCCCCTGGGTTCCAGACTCTCCTGTCATATGGTCCCTTGAGTCGGTGCAATTAGGCAGAGCCCACAGACAGAAAATCCCAAGCCTTGATCTCTGCTTTATTTTAATTCATTATTAATGGGGTATTTATTAAGTACCAGGCTGTTTGGGGAATAAAGACAGGCTGGAATAGGGGGAAGATGATCTTAGAAGTGGGTTCGAATCTAGAAACCTAATGTGCCAGGAAAGTGAGCTTGGGTAATTTGTCAGGTCCTTATTTTATTTATCAGTATAATGCAAATGATAATTCCTAGGGTGTTGTGGCGATAAATTAATAATGTAGGGGAAGGTTTAGTACTAAACTTGACTACAAGATATAATGGCTATTGTTATCAGGTGAGGATAAATAACCATATAGCCTGCATTTCTTAGGTAAAATTGGACCACAGTATTAGTTTTTTAGCATCTAGTTTAATCTTTTTAAATGATTTGAGCAATAATGTGACTTGGAAGAGTTTTAAATTTCCTAAAAATTTTAATAATATGAAGAATCAACTCAATAAATCAAATTCTTGAACATTTTTTCATGTTACCGTGGGCTGTGTGTGAAGATTTATGTGTGAGTGGGAGAAGTGGAGCTATGGGTAGAGGGGCACCTGGTTTTCACTCCAGTGGCATCATTTAGAAAACAGCTGCTGGGTCACTTAAGAGCAGTTACATCCCAAGTAACAAGGTCTCTGTGGTCTAGATTCATGAGCTGGCATTAAAAGACTTCCCAGCCTACCCCCTTATCAAGTTCAGAAGTGATGACAGCTGGTTACTTTCTGTTGCAGCTTCTCCTTTTTGCATCATCCTTGGGAAGCTTCAATGCCCCATTCAGTGAGCTGACTTTGAAATTGCATCCAAATGTTTTTAAGGCTAGTAGGTGGAACTGTAGCTGTACAATTTGGTTAGCTTGGGCAAACTGTTAACCTCTTTAAGCTTCAGTTTTCTCGTTGGCTTGATTTTAATTCCAATTCTACATAAGGTTTTATGAGGGTTAAATGATACATAGGTGCAGAAACCTCAGGAAGGTTAGATAGATTTCTCAAGGTCACACAGATAAAAATGTTCAAACTAGGTTTTCTTGTCTTTTAGCTAGACGATATTCTTTGTTTAGAATGTGGGGACCCAAAGGGATGAAGAAAGGACATTTTGATTAGGGTGCTAACGTCATAAGGTATTGGGCTCTTTAGACTGTTACTGTGACCCAGAATCTGGTGAGGGCTGATTTTGGGCAACAAAATCTCTATAGATTTATTGTCTGCATTGCATTAATTTTCCTAGTTGCTCCCAACCTCTCTCACTCATTCTCTAATGAAGAAAAAGAATTAATTAATCCAATTTTCTTTACTGATAAGATAGTTCTTGATGCTCTGCAGTCACAAGATTGAAATTTTGGGTAGTATTCTACAAAGTGGACAAAAGGCCACGTTAGACACTTAGATAGCATCTGGTGCCCTGTGGTGATGTTAAAAGAGCACTTAGTGGTTTGAGAAGAAAGTCCAGGTCTTAATGTGGCAAACATGAAGAAGCTGGCTCACAAGGTTGCTTAGCTATTCATTAAAAGGTGAAGGAAATAGCTTTAAATTGGGAAGTAAATAATATTCTCAAGAAAATTAAAAATAGGAAGAAGGGGCTGTGATAAAGTTGAATAGGCCCATTCTGGCCACTGGCTTGTCTGCAATGCTGTGAAGGCTCTGTTCACTTCCTCAGTTCCAAGGAGTCCATGACACCACCTTATATTTCTGGAGAAATAAAGACTAAATACTTTCAAAAGAAAGTATTTCAGATGCAAATTCATTCAGATGAAGAAGAACATGATTTTTTTTTCTATCTAATTCCAGGATTAAATTGAATGTTGAATACATTTTGAAGCTTAGAAAGATTAATTTTATTTAGTGTTATTTTCTTTGAATAGTCATGGCTTCTGATTGCCTCTAAGGCATCAATATCAAGGGATAATTTATCCTCTTATTAATGTGAATTCCAACATAACAGGGGCTTCCTGAAAATAATGATAGGAATCCTTTGTCAGGAGCTACGGCTGAAACCTGTTTTGGCATCAAGCCTAGGGCTTTAAAGGATTGATCAGTCCATAAACACATATTATGTGTCTACTGTATAAAAGGTACCCTGGTAGGTATGTTGCACATGCAAAGAAAGACATTAGACATCTGTCTTCCATAAACTAAGATACCTATATGAGAAAAAATTGATGCCCAGTGAATGCTGAAATGTGTTATAGGCATTAAGCAGTGAGTGAGAAAGTTACCTCATTCATTTATGAGGTGTGATCTTATGCATATTTGTGGCAGTGTACTGGTACCTAGAGAGACTACCCAGGGGAAATCTCTCATATGAGTGAGAAGGGGATATTTTCTAACTGGAATGCAGACATAATTAGGGCTCCTAATTTGTCCACAGAGAGGGAGTCAAAGGTTGAAAGGTAGGAGAATGTTT
>RJWT010053719.1:0-10384 GCA_004365215.1 Cuniculus paca | reverse complement strand
AGTTCTGCACCCGCCCAGGGGTGGAGCCGACATACAGTGTAAGGTTGGAATGGGGGCGTTTTTCCTCTTTGGCGCGGTTTGCTCTTGGTGCTTGCAGCCGCCATGAACAGCTGCCCCTTAGCCCCGCCACCCTGCCTTGGAACCAGCTGAGTATGGACTGAAACCCCCAGAACTGTAAGCTAAATAAACCTTTCCTTGCTTCACTTTGGGTGTCAGGTGTTTGTCTCAGCAACAAGAGAAAAGTAACTAAGACAGGAGGGATGTATGCCTGTTTTTTGCAACCTACCAGATACTATTTTTTAAATGTATCATTGGTTTTTAACACTTAAAAGGATAACAGATTATAATTTCATTTGCAATTTTTGTCTCTAATGCCATTTTGCCTTGCATTACTAATGCATGATATTGATTTGTTTTTGTTGTTGTTATTTTTGCTTAGCAACTACTGAATAATTGACCTTGGGTTAGGTACTATAAAGCTAAAAATATGAGTAACAAAGAAACTCCAGCTCAAGAAAAAAAATCTGAAGAAACTATCACATATAAGTTGAAAAGGCAACTTTTAAAAAGGCAGAAAGTTTAAATTAGAAAGAAGAACTATAACCTAATAAAACATTCATATAAATTTCTATTCAAATTCATAGAATCCAAAAATCACTGCACACTGGGAGAGCTGATTACATTAGGGGGATTACAAGTAGAATAAGAAGTGGCAGAATAAAGTGATTGTGAAGAAAAATTTTGGACATTTGCAAGATATTTTGGAGTTTAATGACACTGTCACACTAATACATCTAATTGTCTTCAAAATAGACTTTTCCTTTTGCTTGAATAAACATGACTCTAACCCTGCTCTTGGCTAATTAGTAAAAGTTAGTGACTTTTCTTTTAGTGATATTTTAATTTATAATGACCTTAAGTTTAAAGTGATTTTAAAAAGGAAAAAGATGTTTTGCTCTTACTGGGCAAAGGAAAAAAACACATCAATCTGTATGCATCTGTACTTTTATGTACAGTACATGTTCACCCATACATATATATGCATATGAATGTGTGAATTACTCGGCATGGGCTGTGCTGTGGTTTGGACATCTGCAAGGCTACATATGTTGAAATTTAAACCCCACTGTGAGGTATTAAGAGAGTAGAAACTTAGTCTAACTCTTATGTTTAGAAATAAGCCTTTGAGAGATGATTAGGAATAGACAAGTTCATTAGGATTGAGCCCCCATGATTGAATCCTGTATGATTGGTCTGATAAGTAGGAGAAAGCTGAACATGGTAACACATATCTATAATCCCAGCACTCTGAGAGGCTGAGGCCGGACAATCACAAGTTCAAGCTTGGCTTAAATAATTTAGCAATTTATCAAGACCCTGTTTCAAAATTATAAAATAATTTTTTTAAAAAGAGTCAAGGGTGTATCTCAGTGGTGAAGTCCTTGGTTCAATCTACAGTAGCACAAAAAAAAAAAAGAAAGAAAAGGAGAAAGAACAGAAGAGACACACAGATCCATATGCATGCACTCTCTGTCTTGCCATGTAATAGTCTGCACCCCTTGGGACTATGCCAGCAAAAAGGCTACCACCTTTTTGGTGTTCCTTGACCTTGGATCTCCAAAACTCTGACCTAAAATATATCTCCTTTCTTTAAAATTCACCCAACCTCTGTTTTTGTGTTATTGACAACAATAAAACAGAACGAAAACAAAAACAGACTTAAGACAGGCAGCTATATCACAACACCTTAAACAACAGAAATCTATTCTCATAGTTCTGGAGGCTGCCATCTAGAATCACATTTGGGTTCTGAGAGCGCCCTCTACTCCGTTGTACAGGGTCATCTTTTTACTGGGTCTTCACGTGGAGTAGAGCCAGATCCTCCTCACATAAAGCCAAGTCTTGTCAGTTAGAAATCCACCATCATAATCTCATTTAACCTTAATTATTTCCTAAAGAGCTTCAGTATGGATTTTTTGGAGAATAAATTCAATCTATAGCAGTGTGTTTGGTGTGTGTGTGTGTGTGTGTGTGTGTGTGTGTGTGTGTTGGGGAGGGGCAGAGTGAGATATTAACTGATAAGAGATTTATTCACTGTTACGCAAGTATATGCTGTGGTAAGTCTTGAACAAAGATTGGAAATAGGAAATTCACAGGTTTGTCAGAATGGGAGATCTCTAGACTTAGAGCTGGAGAGTTTGGACCAAAAGCTAAAGCCCAGGATCTCATGGTAATCAGTTTTTTGCAGAGACTGATCGAGCACAGGGAAAGAGAGAAAGAGCAATAAGATCCCTCTGACCTGAGTCTTATCCCTCCTATTTGCAGTTCATTTTATATTCCATGGCCCCTCCAGTTATGACCAGCCTGACATATGAATAACTTGGGTTATGGCTGTAATTTTAGTTTTAACTTATGACCAGTCTTGAGTTATGACTTGAATGCTGGCTGCTTGTGCTTCTGGATGGTTTCAGATACATATTTAACCCTTAAAGAGTTCTGAAAGGAACATTTCAACAGTCTTTCCTGTATGGATTTAACTGAGAAACCCTGGGCCAATGTCTCTCTGATCACACTGAGATCTCCTATGTACAGGAGAGAGACTTTGATGGCTGTGTGCAGGAGCCTGAGCCTCCAGCTGACAACTTGAGTTACAACCAGCCCTCGGAAGGAATTGAGTTTGTAAGTCAAGGATCCACTGTTTGTCCTTCACACTCCATATCCACTGAGGAGAAAGTTTAGTCTAAATTATGAGAACAGGTGCTGGTCAATTTATCTCTCTGAGCTTTGATTTTCTTATCTGAAATAAAAATAAAATGCCTTTGCTTCTTCTTGATTGTTGTAAGAAGCAGTGAGATAAAGCAGATTCTGAATGAGCATCCAACCTTTATCAGACACCACCAAGAAAGGTATTTATTATCTTACTCAATGATCCATTCCCTCAAGAACAGTTTCAGTAAATTGAGAATCTTCGTGAGTTAAAAAATTGGGAAGAGGACCAAGAGGTAAAAGGAGCAAAGAGGGATGGGAGATGTAGGGGATCAAAAAAAGAATTAAGATGTGTTATGCACAATACCAACTGCCCACAATAAATGTAATCATCATGCACTGCAAACATGTACTAATAAAAAAAGACATTTCAAAAAATTAAAGCAAAAACACCTGCTTCCTTATAAAACTGTGTAATCTTATAACAATGTCCACTAGGACTTGTTCTGCAAAATTACCTGATCTACAAAATAAACCTAATCCTTCTTCCACACTATTCCCATAGCCCTTCAAATATTTGAAATGTGTGAGCCTCATAAATCTTCCCTTCCAAGTCTAACTTGTTTAAATCTTTCAATCATTTCTGTCTGACATATTTTCTGAATGCTTCATCATCCTGCTCACCTTTTTCTGGGGAAGTAGAATTTTTCTCTAATTATTTTTCAGAATTCAATCCCAAATTCCAAATGTGTTGACTAAATACAGAAAATATAGGCCACGAACCTTTCTTTGATTAGGGCAGCCTGAGTTTGTATTTACTTTTGGAGGCAGCTACCTCCCTGTTGGCATAGGGAGAGATTCCCACCAGCTTATCTCCCAGAGCCTTTCTCAAATGAGTTGTCATAGTTGCCCAGTTGAATTCATCATGCTAAATGCAACATTTTATTTTATTTTATTTTATTTTATTTATATACCCCACCCTACAAATCTATATAAATCATAGTTCTCAATATCTCTGTATCTACTTATTATGTGTAATATATTTTATATTCGTTTTCAGTAGTTGTTCCCATTAAAATGTTCCTGTATTTCTATATGCAAAGTCTCCCAACCTGTCCATGTCTTTTTCCATCTCAGTTGGACCAGCCAGCACAATTATTGTCCTCTCCAGTATCATCCATGATGCGTTGCACATTACCTGGGTCCTCACTGTAACAGTTTAGAGCTCCCTGAAAAGCTGATGTCCACTGTACATTCTAAATTTGCTTCAGCAGGAAAATTGTGTTTGCTTTGTTTGAATTCCATATTTTATAGATTTGTATGCATCACCATTATAGAATCTCTGATCACAACATGATACCCAACCCATGTACATTGTTTTTAACTGCCACTCCACTCTGAAATTTAATATCCATAATTATAGGCAGTTCCTTTTACCTAGGCCATTAAGCAACTTAAAATGAAAGTAGCCCATTTTTTTCCAAGTTGCAAACCCATTTTACCCATGAGTCCTTCATCAGAACTGTGTCCAAACAGCAGCTCTGTGGACTTTTTGAAAGATAGCCTCTCACATGTGCTTCCCTGGAATGGAGAAGTGTTCTGTGAGCATCGCTTAAGGCCTGCAGTGCACAGACCATCTGTGTGCTCTAGGAAGTTCCTTGTTTAGATGGAAACCACTAAGATTTTGTTTCTGCCAGAATTTTTCCACATGGCTAAGTTTCTCTTAATAGTAGACAGGACTTAGTAAATTTTTACATACTTGGGTTTACATTTATTTTAGTCCTTACAACCTCAAAATTGCAAGAATCACAGATGTCCATTTTACAGATAAGGGAACTTAGCCTGGAGATTAGCCTTGAGATCATAGGGAACCCGATTGTAAATAGTAAATTGAAATTCAACCCCAGAGTAATCTAATTTCAGGGTATGTACTTTTATTAAGCATAACTTTATTACAAATAACTTTGATATTTAAGAATCTGTACTTCCTCCACAAGAATATATTTTCTTGGCACTTGTACAATTATTGTTTACCTAAGGCATGTTTTATTATGTAGTCTCTATCTATGTTGACTGGAGTTGACTGTATTCTTTGCTTTCATTCCAACCATCTGTCAATCTGTCTGTTTGCACTCATTTCTCACTGAGGTGAAGACTATCATAATTGCTGATCTCAGTCTCTGATTTGCAAAGAGAAGGGACTATCACCACCTCTACTACCTAACTCTGAGTGCAACAGTGGACTAAAAATCCAAGTGCCTTCCTAGGGCTGACATTAATGTAGTTACCAACCATTGCCTTGAAGAGGTACAAATTTCTGTCAATCAAAACATGATTCCCACTTTCTTAAGTGGCATGTCAATCCATCAACAAAACCCATCATGTCTATCTTCAAAATATATTCCAGACTCCAACTACTGCTCACCACTTTACAACTACCGTGCTGGCCAACTCCCCAACATCTTCCTGACTTCCTTCTTTATAGCACCCACGAACTGCAATGTCCCCATATATATAAAATGGATTGTGTTGTTCTTTGTTCAAAACCCTTCAATCATGTCCTAACCCAAAGGAGAAGACTGCTTTGTGCTTAGTTCCCTCTTCACCTTTTTTTCCCATGGCCAACCCTTGTAGCATGGGTGTCCTTGTTCCTCCTTCCATGCCACACACACACCCACTTCAAGACCTTGGTGCTTGATGTTCTATCTTAAAGGAAAGCTCCCAGCTCCTATGACATGTGGCTCCTTCTCCACTCTCTCCTTCTTCTAACCTCTGACAATATGAATTTACCAGAGAACTGTCAGATCCTTTATAAATGAAATAGAAACCTTCTTTTCACATTCATTTCCCTTTACCTTGATTTTTACTCTAGAACAGCTGCTACCAACTGACATACGTTTTTTATTCCTGTTGTTTGTCTGTTTCCTATTATCTTTCTCTCTCTTCATTACTCAGACCTTTAAAGAATATTATGGCATGTGGTAATTGCTAATATAAATTTTAATGAGTAAATACAGAATTTGAAATTTTTTTTAAAATGATGGAAAGTATTTATCTGTTACATGATGTTACTCCCAAAAGGATTAGAGCCTAATGTTGAGATGATGTGAGGGAAGGAAAATAGTAATTCACCTTATGCATTTCTACGGTTATGTTCTCTGATGTAGGCATGATAAGACAAGGCATATAAGTTAAGTTGAATTTTAGGAGAATTACATAGTCAGATTTACAATTAAATTATCACTCCGATATCAGCACGCAGGAAGGATTTAGAGAAACAATGATTGACCATACAGAATCCAATAAGAATGCAAGAATTCAAGAGAATAAGGTGTATTGAACACGTCCTGGGTTTTTGACCAGAAAATCTGAGAGAACCCCAGGAGATATTTGGAAGACGATTTGACCTATTGAAATAATGAAGATGAATCATGTAGATTTCAAGCTAAGAATGAACATCTGGTCTATTTCTTATCATTTGATGAAAATCATTAAGCTCTCTTCATATTAAAGAAAATAATTTTAATTCTTTCCTCCATATTCTATAATTTCTACCAAGATGAGAAATGAACTTACACAGACTATAAGGAGAGTGTCTGTAATGTAGAACCCTACTTCATGGGAAGCAAGTCCATAAGACACAATGCAAAAATGACAAGGATAAGAAAAGTAAATTCTGCCGGGCGTGGTGGCTCACGCCTGTAATCACAGCACTCGGGAGGCTGAGACAGGCGGATCGTTGTGAGTTCAAGACCAGCCTGGGCTACAAAGTGAGCTCAAGGCCAGCCTGAACGGTATAGTGAGACCCTGTCTCAAAAACACCAGGGCTGGGGATCTAGCTCAGCAGTCTAAGCGCCTGCCTGGCAAGCGCAAGGTTGCGAGTTCAATCCCCAGTGCCGCAAAAAAAAAAAAAAGAAAAGAAAAGTAAATTCTGTCCACAAGATATTCTTGTCTTGCTTACCAAGTGAAGTTCAGAAAGCTTGACTAAGCTCTTTGGTAGCCCAGTTATTACAGAAGCTACATCTTTATCTGAAGACACAAAAATGAAGAGATAGCAAAAAGAGTTAAATTTCATGTTCTAAAAAGTAAATTTGAGCTCAATGCGTTGGAACAGGACTATAATCCTAGCAGTGGGAAGGCTGAGACAGAAGGATTGTCACAACGTCAAGGTCAGCCTGTACACAGTGAAACCCTGTGAGAGAGAGAGAAGAGAGAAGAGAGAGAGAAAAAGTGAGAAAGTTTGCCGGTCCCTGCTGTGGACTACTGGACTAGTGCATTATTCAAGTGTACCCAAACTCCGCCACATGAGCAATTGTGTTCCTAAAGCCTCCTTCCTCCTGCTTTCATTTGAACCAATGTATACGTCTCATCCTTTGTCCTACTCACTGACCTAAGATGGAGCCATTACTTCTTGAACTCCATGATAACCATTGATCTCAGTTGCCATCCCTGTTTTGCAGGACAAATCCTCCACTGGCTTCCTAAGAGTGAAAAGTTATGAAAGAATTATATTTTATGGCTTATTTTATACCTGAAAATTTGTCTTTTCAGCAAGTAACTAGTGCAGGCACAGAATTTCAAATTAAAAACTAGTTTTTCCCTCTGAGTTTTAAGCCACTGCTCTGTTGCCTTCTAAGTGGCAGTACTACAGCAGACAACTTCTGCGCCAGGAAACACCACATTGAAATGTCATACTAATGCACTGTGTACCTGGAGGCTTCTTCAATCTGCAGCTGTTAGTTATTTGAAAATTATTTCTTTGCCAATTTTTCACCCCTGTTCTCTTTATTCTCCCTCTAATTTCTATGTGTCATTTATGGAATCCCTTGTTAGGCCTTTACCTTTTTAAAAATTAAATTCATATATTTGATGTTCAAGTTTGTTACTGTACATATTTGATCTATTTTTCTATGAGATTTTTTATATGTCAGATCTTCTCTTGAGCAGCTTTTGCCTGCTATTGTTTTAATTTCCAATTTTCTAATTTCTAATTTTCTAATTTTTTCTTGCAGCATCTAGACCTTTCTTGTTAGATTGAATATCTTATACCACACCAGTGCTTTTTCTTTTAGTTTCCTGGATTATTGCCTCACTCTCTCCTCAGTGCAGGAGACTCTTCTCATGGGTCATCACTGGCTTTCCCTTTGCATTTGTGGATAAGGCACGGGCCAGAAACTTGTGCCACTGTGGGTGTCACTTTGGGTGGTGAGAAGATTGCTGTATTAGAAACTTCCAAATGTTGACATCTGATATTTTTTCCTATTCCTTGGGAATATTCTTCTTTCTTCTTTCCTAGTAAAGTTTCTTAAGAAATAAAGATTCTTCAGATATTTCATAGGAATTAATGATCAACTCTTCCTTATGAAACTTTCAAACTGTACCCTTCCCCTATCTGGGGCTCATGTTTTACTTTTGCCCTTCACCACAATGGGTGCATCTAAGCTAGGAGTCCAGCTGTGCTTCTGTTATGCGGATTTCTCTTTTTTCAACAAAATCACGCTCCTGTAGTCTTTGTTATGCCCTGCTATACCTCAATACTGCCCTACTATCTTAAGCACTTCAAAATTCTGCTCAGCTGCCATTCAGTGGAGTTCCATCATTTGTTTTCTTTTCCTTGAGGACGTATAACTAGTATTCTCCTATTCTCAGCATGGCTTCAAGTGAGAGGGGATGAACATGCATTTATTCTCTCATCCAAACCATAAGACAGTGGTCTATGAAGTGAGAAAAACAATGGATATTCTCCAAAATTAAATATGTATTTCTAATATAAAATTTAATACTGATTTCTGATATTTTATTTGCTTTTTAACTCTATACCCCTGTCACATCAATTCTTTAATCAATTGTAAGACCACTGGATCTCTGTCTAGTGTCTTTTTTTTTTTTTTTTTTTTTTTTTTTTTTTTTTTTTTTTTTTTTTTTTTTTTTTTTTTTTTTTTTTTGCAGCATTGGGGATTAAATTCAAGACCTTGCACTTTCCAGGCAGGTGCTTAGGCCACTGAGCTAAATCCCCAGCCCCACTAGTGTATTTTTCTAAGCAAAATTTAAGTATTTAACTTTTAAAATCAATTAACTCATATTCTTAAAAATTCTTTGTTTAAAGAACATGGTGGGTTTACTTTTAGTGAAATAAAATAGAAAAGCAAAGAATAGACATAAAATAGGCCGATTTATTGTTGTCAAAACACAGTTAATACATAGAAATAAGTTTATAATATCATAAATATAATTTTTGGTGAATTTGCAGACCAAGCACACTATATTTTACATTTAGTTTCTGATTGTTGTTTTTTTCTAATAAAAAGAAACAGCAACCATGGCCAATGACATGTGGCTTTCATTTATTCCACTAACACAAACACTGTCAGATAACTTTCTTCATGATATTCTTCTGCACAGTGAAAGAAAAAGGAAACATAAAAATAAATAAATAGCATCTTTCTCCATTCTGCTTGTAGCATCCTTGCAAAGGAATATTTTTATAGGTTTCTGAAAATTCTACAGTTCAATTTCAAAGAGTTATATGATATTTTCATACTATCTCTTTGCGTCTGTCATCCAATAATTAATTAGAGTTTTAAAATCTTTTGTCGTTTAACTCTTGACTGCTGAATCATGGAGGCTTCACTTAGAAAATACTTGAAATTTAAACTTGTTTTGCATTTTTCAATCATTCCATGCACAATTAATCTAATAAATAGGAATAAATGTTGTTTATGGAGTTTTAGCAGATAGTCTTGTAGAGATCATGTGGGAGAGTTGACCTCGTTGTGTTCTCTTTCATAGAGCACTCCCTGATTTTGGCAGGTTACTGTTCTCCATCTCTAATTTGGGGGTGCAAAAAATATTGAATTTAGTGTTGCAGATAGAATCCCAAAAGTGTAGATTTTGAATATATTAAAAATCTAAGGATCGCCTTGAGACCATAATGTTAAGTAAACTAAATCAGACACAAGTTTAAATATTGAATATTTTCCTATATAAGAAACCCAAAATACAAATAAAATGCAAAATAAAAGATAATGGAAAACAAAAAGATAGATTCTTTGCCAAAGGGCAGGAGACTAAAAGATGGAGGAATGGGAGGGAAGAAAAAGAAATTAAGAAGTGTTGTGTGCATGTAGGGACTCCTCACTTTTGATGTCATCATTATGTACTGCAAACATATTAAAAAGTTAAAATTTTAAAAAAGAAAAAACCTGAGGATCTGCTTCAGAAATATGTGCCTGAAACAAGGGCAGGAAGGTAAGAATTTCCAAGGTTTGTATTCCATGTACTATTTCATAACCACAGGGGAACCAGGATCAGCATACTAGATGATAGCAGAAATCCACTGCAACAAGGGGGGTGGTGATAGACATTACAGAGAAGAGTATTCTTGTCTCCTACTGAAATTTTGAAATGTATGGATTTCTCCTGAAAAATTTCTGAATTCTTATTTTCTATTATTGGTGGCTGTTATGGTTTGTATCTAGGTGGCCCCCCTAAGCCTCATGTAGTCATGAAAGCGGCTGAATCCAGCCTTTGTGCTTGACTCCTTGTCTAGTGCTGGGGTTGGCGGTGTGAGTTCTGCATCCACCCAGGGGTGGAGCTGACATACATTGCAAGGTCCTAAAGGAGGCGTGTTTTCCCCTTTTTCTCTGGTTCGCTCTTGCTGCTTGCATCCGCCATGAAC
>RJWT010053718.1:0-10394 GCA_004365215.1 Cuniculus paca | reverse complement strand
TTCCAGAAAAGTGGTGGCATAGAAAATGTGTTCCTCACAATCGGGTTCAGGGTGCTCAGTGATCCAGGCATTTGACCCCTACAGCTAAGAGAAAGGAAAGCCTGGTTACTGCTCTAGCTGCAGTGGACCTTGGCATCATCCATATGGCACTGGTTTTAGGTGTATGCAGAATGCAAGAGTTCTGAGGTTGAAAAGGCTTCCATCCCAATTTCAGAAGGCCTGGGAGGCCAGGCAGTGTGCCTCTGAGAGGGCAGTGTGTGAAACTGTGAGTGTGAAGCCAAAGGTGCAGTGGAGACCCCAGAAGTTTGGAAAAGCCAGGAGTGTGTGTCAACCTGCCAGGAAGGAGCAAAGCCAGCTCAAGAGAGAAGCCATGGGAGCTAAAACCACCAGAAGCACTGTGGGGATGGAGTCACTCAAGCCTTTTGGAGGTTAGAACCAGATCGCTTCAGATGTTGAACGTGGAACTCCAGGATTTAATGTTTTCCCTGCTGGATTTTGGACTTGCTTTTGTCTCAATGCTTTGTGTCCCTCTGTGTTTACCTTTTGGAATGGTAATGTTTATCTTGTGCTATTGAATGCTGGAAGTGTTTACCTTTTTATTTGTTCCCAGTCTCACAGCTGGGAGTTACCTTGGATCTCAGAGACTTGGGACTTGGACTTTTCAGCGATGCTGAAACTGTTAGGATTTTGGCAACTCTTGCAGATGGACTAAATATCTTCTGCATGAAGGATGTGCATGAGTCTTTGAGGGTCAGCGCATGGAATGTTATGGTTTGTGCTTAAATGTTTCCCCAAAGTCTCATGAGATCATGGGAGTGGGCCTTTTAAGGCAGCTGAGTCTAGTGTTAGTTATTAGTTCATTGTCTAGTGCTAGGATTGGCTGTGTGAGTGCTGTACTCACCCAGGGTGGATAACCAGCATACACTATAAAGGAGGGAAGGAGGCATGCTTTCCCGTTTCACCCTTCTGCTCTTGTTCCTTCTGGTATCTGCTGCAGGCACCATATTGACCCTTAGCCATGACATCCTGACTTGGAGCCAGCTGATTATGGACTGAAACCTCCATGAACTGTGAGCTAAATAAACCTTTCCTTCCTTCATTTTGATCATCAAGTATTTTGTCTCAGAAATGAGAGAAAACTAACCAACACACACATGCAACTCTGATTTATTTCACTTATGAGTATAGTCTCTAGTTGCGTCCATTTACCTATAAAAAAGCCTCAAGTTTATTTTTCTTTATAGCTGAGTATTCCATTGTATAAAAATAGCACATCTTTTTCATCCATTCCACAGATGATGGGACTTTGGGTTGTTTCCAAGATTTAGCTACTAAAAACTGCTGTTAAAAACATGGGTGCATATATATTGCTATGGTATGATGTTCTCAGTTTTTCTGGAAAAATACCCAGAAGGGGAATAGCTGGGTCAAATTGGACCTCTGATCCTCATTTTTTGAGGAATCTCCACATTGATTTCCAGATGAAGACATACAAATGGCAAACGTATGAAATGATGTTCAACATCATTGGTCATTCAAGAAATGCAAATTAAAACAACACTCAGATTCCATCTCACACCAGAAAGAATGGCAAGCATCAAGAAATCAACCCATAACAAATGCTGGAGGGGAACTGGGGCAAAAGGAACCCTTTCCACTGTTGGTGGGAGGGTAGACTGCTGCAACCACTGTGGGAAAATGTTTTTTAAAGAAGATTGCAAGGCATTTTTTGAACACTCTGGATTCCATGACCACACCAGCCTGAATGCGCCCACTCTTGTCTCACCTGAATGCAGTAGGAGAGAGAATGCTAAAGCTTCACTGAGTTGAGAGAGTGAAAGGGAAGTGTAAAACAAAAGAGAAATTGTACTAGTGTTGTCTATGTTTATGTGAGTGTGTGTATGGGGTTAAAGACGGACATTGAAGTGAACACTCAAAGATTGGACAAAAGAGAAGGCTTGCAACTGTAATATTCTATAGTGCTAAATGTTGAGTAGAGACCTGACTTGTTTTTAGCTGAGTTGTTTAGTAACTAAATTCCTATGAAATGTGTGCTAATTAAGGTATGGATAATTGTAGGTCCAACCAGATATAGCAGGGAGATAATAAACATGGAGTATATGACAAGAAATCTGAAGGCACGTGACAAGAAACCAGGATTCATCAGTTCAGGGTTGAGCTAGGCCATTGATCCTGAAGCTTTCTGTTTCTAAATTCTATCCTTGACTCGATGGTCTCATCATCACATGTGACTAACATACCGGCAGTTAGCTCCAAGGATCGCACACAAATAGCCACTTCTATAATGGAAGAAAGACATGTTTTCCAGTATGACTCTTTATTACTGGTAGGAACTTTTTACACATAGAAAGAGTAGGTTGGCTGTGTCATATAAAAGGCATGTAAATAACTTTCTAAGAAACTGACAACTTGGTTTCCAGATTTCTTTTACATTCCGACCAGCAGTGTATGTGAGCTTCAGATGTTTCAAATCCTCTCTAAAACTAGGTTTTGTCATTTATTTTAGTTGTGGACATTCTCAATATTTATGTAGTGGTATTACATTGTGGTTTTAAGTTGCATTTTATTAAAGACTAATGATGTTACTGTCCACCTTCTAATGACGTGGGTGGTTTGCTTTCTTATTACTGTATTTTGAGAGTTCTTTATGTATTTCTGCTCCTTTTGTGAATTATGTGATTTGTATATTTTTTGCCAGTCTGTAGCTTGTCTTTCCCCTTTCTTAAGAATATCTTTCAGAGAACAGGTTAGTTTTTTTATTTTATTTTATTTATTTTTTTTCAGGTTTTTAAAAAAATTTATCCACTTTTCTTATATCTATTGTGCTTTTTATTTTGTATCTAAAATAAACTTTGCCTAACTCACATTCATAAAGATTTTCTTCTAGATGTTTTATTGTCTCTGGTTTGATATTTAGGTCTCATCCATTTTGAGTTAATTTGTGTATATTATATGAAATGGGGTATGGATCAAGTTTTTTTTTTTTTCTCCCTCTTTGGGGTGTAGATATTTAATTCCTGCTGTATTGTTTGTTGATAAAAGTCATATTTTTCACTTTAATTACAATGACTTTTCTGGGGGGGAATAAATTGTACATTGTTTAGTGTATTTCCAGACTCACTATTCTATTCCATTTATTATGCTACTATCACACTTATTTTGGCTATGATTTTTAAATCCTAAACTCAAGTATCATTAAATCCTCCAACACTTTCTTCCTTTTTAAAAGTTGATTTGGCTACTCTGTCATTCTTACTTTCTAAAAAAATTAAGAGTTTTTGAATTTTTATTGGGATCATGGTGAATGTGTAAATAAATTTGTAGAGGACTGACATCCCAATAGTAGAATCCTTTAACCTGAGAACACAGACCACAAGAAATTATTGCTGGGTCTTCAGTTCACTTGTTCTCTTTGTCTTTAATTACGTTTTACTTTAGGGTGTTACTGTTGATGATATTTTAAAATTCAAGTGCCAATTGCCGATGTTCGTATATTGATCTTGTATTCTTCCACTTTGCTAATAAATTCACTCAATAGTTCCAAGAACTGTTAAATACTTTCCTTGGAATCTCTTACAGAACCAATTAGTTCATCTTGGAAAAAAAAGGCTGTATTATGTATTATTTCCTAGTGTGGATAAATTTTGCTGATTTTTCTTTTATTGCATTTATATAAGAAACTCCAGTATTATTTTGAACAGAAGTGGCAAGAGCCAGATTCTTTTTCCTGATTTTAAAGGGAAAACACTCGGGTTCCAGTAGCAACTAAGATGTGAAATGTAGGCTTTTCACAGAAGCTTTGTACTGGTTGAGGTGGTTCTTTTATTCCTAGAAAGTCTTTATCAGAAAAGTTTTTGTATGTGGTTGAATAATTTTTCTGCATCTTTTGAAATGATCGTTCGATTTTTCTCTCTTTTTGGTAATACAGTGAGTTATAATGATTTAAAAATGTCTAGACAGGCTTTAATTTTTCGAATGAACTCCACTTGATTGTAACATGTCATTCTTTTAGAGCAGAGAATAGCTCTAAAAGCCTGCCTCTTGGTTACCAGGCCAGGATGGGGTCATTGCCACAGCATCAAAGTTACATCAGTGTCTCTTTTTCTCCAGAGAGATAGAATAAATGAGGAAAGGAGGAGAGAAGGGTTGGCAGATTTTCCAGTTCTAACTTGCTCCTGGCAATGATAAGATATACCAAGGGGTGTGATAAAGCCCTGTTTAGGGAAATCCAGTATTTCTAATGGTTATAGCCGTAGCATATAAGGAAATGCTTGGGTTTCTTATTCTAGTGCTTGACTGGAGTAAATATTTTTTCTTCAAGAAAAACAGGCTTTCCTCTGAAAAGAAACATGATATCCCCTGGAACAAACATTGTTGCACATTAGGCTGGTGGGTTAATTTGTCATTTTTATTATGTTTCAGTTGATGCCAAACTAAAAACCCTTCTCTTGGAAGAAGAAAATGTTTTAAAGCCAAATGGTAGACTCATTTGCATTTTCTTCAACATCTTTTCCTTGTTTTTCTAATAGTGGTAAGACTCTGGCCAGATTTATTTTTAGTCAGTTTTAGCATCATCTAATGAAATATTGCTGCAAACATTTTTTAGTATCTTCTACTGCAAACAGAAGACTTTTAAGAAGTTTTCATGCGTGTGTGTGTGCGTGTGTGTGCGCATGTGTGCGCATGTGTGTTGGGGTACTCCATGTGATGCTAGCTGACCCCAGATGGAAATTATGGAATTACAGGGTAGAGGGACACCCCGAGAACATGCAGTCCTGCAACTATCCTTGGCCAGTAGGCAATAGTATGTAAGTCCTGCAGAACAGTAATCACCTTTTCTTTGAGAAAGAGGGCCATGCTATATCTTAATTTTAAATGTCCACGTTACAGAACATTGTAGACATGAAATTCTTCCTTTGGGATATTTACTTATGATTTTCAAATTTTATTAACAAAATGGAGGGGAAGTTCTGCTCTTTTCCTTGCTTTTCGTAGCTATGTTATTGACCATATTTATCTTGGGTTCCTTTATAATTGCCACATTTTGTCTTGCAAATCTGATGTGTTTTGATGTGGTAAGATTTTGGTTACTCCTCAACCTGTTTTACATGTGTCACCACTGATAATCATTTTGTTGAAATAGTGGATGAAATTGTATGTAAAGACCAACATGTGAAGTTAAAATTTTCGTTAAGTAACAATTTCTTAAGGAGGATAAACATACTTCCATCTGTTTAAAATGATTCTTTAATTACTTGTTTTCTACTACACACTTTCTTCTTGCTAAAATTTCAAAAACTGTCAGTGCCATATCTTGTGATGTTCTGTTCCTAAACACATGTTGTTATTAAGACATTTTTGAAAGCTGGCTTCTCTTATTTTCTCTTGACTGACTTTTAAGTTGTTTAACTGCAATACATGTTTTGTCTCACAATGAGTCTCAATAGTATGCTCATTAAATAAAAGATCCTCTTATTTGCAAAGAACAAAATTTATGAAAATTTGGAAACTGTCAAAAAGTACATGAAATAGAAAAAAATAATTTTCTTTTGCCCGTCATTCAGTTGCAACTTGTCAGTTTTGACCCATTTTTTGCACATGACCATTTCTTGCTTTCCTTTGCTGAAATATTTGAAAGCTAGCCTCACACATTGTGTCATTTCACTCCTATAATAAATCAGTATCCATCTCTGAAAAAAAGAACTACAATGTAACTATAATTTTGTTGTTATTCTCATCATAATTGCTTGATATGCCTCTTCCAGACAGATTTCTCTAATTGTCACTAACATTTACTTTATAGTTGTTTGGTTAAATCCAGACCCAAACTCAGTTACATATTAATTTGGCAGTTCTTTTGCCTTAATCTATTTCAATTATGCATAGTCCTCTGTCTTCTGTCTCCTTTCACCTTTTTACCTTCCAATTCATTGCAGAAGCCTAGTTAGTTCTTAAGGGTGTTTTCCCTCTGGGTTGGTCTCCCTGCTTTGCGGTGAGGTTTAATGTGTGTCTCTATTTCTCTTCAGGCTTGCTTAGATTTTGGTCCACCTTTTTAACAAGAACACTTCCTAGGCCAGGCTATGTACTTAACATTGCATCTTACATAAAATACGTAATTTCTCATTTTCTCAGTTTTAAGGAGCTAAGATTAATCATTGGTTCAGGTGAGTATAGCTGATCTCTTCTTCATGATTCTTTCATTGTATTTTTATCTCCTGCCTTTATTCAATGGCGACTGTTGTATCGGATTGTAAACCAATGATATTTGTATTCTGCTTTTCATTGTACATAAGTTAGCTTCAATTCCATAAACAATAACTTCTCTCTGGTTAGCTAGACTGTATGTTTATCCTGAACTACATTTTTTTTTTTCTGGGAAAGGTGAAATCAGTATTTGATTCTTTACTTTGCAACAATTGTTCATCCACAGCTCCTTGGCTAGTCTGCTGCTCATACTTCTCCTGAAGAACCTATAGCTGCCTATTGGCAAAATAACTGACCAATTTCTTGTCTGCCAGACCCAGCTGGCTAGCAGATTGAGACCAGTACTCTCCGATGAAGTTTTTGAAAATAAACCCATAGTCATATTGAAACACTGATAAGGTTTCCAGATTTCTCCACACCGATTTAAGGTTTATTAGGTTTCTAATGGCCATGCTACATGAGTAGTTATAATCTGTGTTACATTCCTTCACAGTACAGATGTCCCTTGAGTTATGGGATTATATCCCAATAAATTCATTGCAAATTGAAAATATCACAAGTCAAAAACGAATTTAATATACCTAACGTATTGGACATCATAGCTTAGCAAAACCTAATTTAAATGTACTCAGAACATTTCATTGGCCCAAGATGGGGCAAAAGCATTTAACACAAAGCCTAATTTAAAATATAGTATTGAATATCTCATGTAATTTATCAGACACTATACTAAAAGTGAAAAATAATAGTTTGTGTACTCATGAATAAGATACGCAACTGAATGCATGCTGAGCATGAAGGTGCTTGACATATTGAACTAAAATTAATTTCTGAATGATGAGGGTACTAGAGGGACAGGGTCAGGACTGCCTAACTGGGCAGCTATAGCTTGTACCCAGCATCTCAAGAGACTGTTATACTGCCTATCGTTAGCCTAGGAATAGATAAAAATTCAAAATATGATTTCTGCTGAATATGTCATGGTTTTGCACCTTTGTAGAGCTAAACCTTCAAAAGTCAAGGACCATCTCTCCTATCACAGCTTGAAAACACAGATTTACTTATTATTTAATTGATGTTTTTCTTCAATTGTAATGACAGGACATTACAGTTTAGGTAGCCAGGACTTCCTGATTTTGAGATAGAAACTCATTCAAACAACATGCAACACAAAGGAAGATTGTTTGAGAGGTTGTAGTGGTGGTACTGTGCCCAGAGCTTGAAGAAGTTATAAAGTACTTAGCCACTCAAAAGGTCCCAAGGGTTACAACTCACCCTGGGCGTCATCAGCATCGTCTTTGGTCTTGCAAGCACTTCTTAAGATGGTAGTTTTGGCAAACAGTGGCTCAGGACTACATCTCTTTGCCATCTAGGCTCTGCTTGGCCTGGCCTGAGACAGGCGCAGATCTCTAGACAGCCTAATCACTACTTCCACGGAATGTGTGTGCTCTGCTAGACCCCCTGTCAATCAGTGTCAATCCCTGGATATAGCAGAGGGGACAGCAGTGATGGCTCCTGTCACGCTAGATGATTAGAGCAGAGTGAAGCAGCTCCCCAGAGATACATGGACTGTTGTGCAAAGAATAAAAAGTTTGCTGCTTCCACAAAGTTGCAGATGTGCACTGCACACTTGCTATCTCCAATACCCAAGATAATCTGTAGAGAATAGATGTTTAAGACAGTTTTGTGGGCAAATTAGTGATATAAATGAATATTGCTTGCTTCAGGTAGTACACTTAGTTTTCAGAAAGAATTTATTTTGACAGAACATACTCCATGAAGTTATTTTGACTTTATTTGGTAGATGAGTTCTCCAGTCTTTGAAAGTTTAACATGTATTTATGTTTTAATTTTTCCTTACAAAACCCACTTTGCTCTGGTCTTTGTAAAGCTCAGAGGTAATAGTTAAGCCTTTAAAATGACACATAAATAGTTTCTCTAGTACTAAAAGTATTGAGTCATTAGGACTACAAATCCCAGCATACCTCAGTGGGTATTTAAATTGTGGACCCTTTTCTGTTGGTTATATTGTTGGTCCCTGTCTTGCTGGTTATGGCATTTGGCCACTTATCTGCCTCTTGACAACATACATGAAGACTGAGCCGAAATAAAACTTTTTTTAATTCAACTTTGTTCATAAAGTGATTTCTAATTCGAATCAGTAGATAATTCCTTTTTTCCTTAGGGCAATAAAATGCCACTATACAACTTTTATCATTGTTTTTCAGCTACTGTATAACTCACAACAGGCAGATGATTTTTAACTCCCTGATAACTGATGCTGCAGGTTTATCCTAGGTTTATCTAGTAAGAAATTATGACCCCAAACTCATTGTGTGTGTCTGTGCACACACACACGTGTTCATACAGGTAACTTAAAATCATGAGACTTCTAGGAAGAATCAGTGTTTTCAATAAATGGCAGGAATGTTTAGTGCTTTTCTTTCACTGTATAAGCTTATCTATCCACAACTGGATCCAGTCTTTTTTTCCTATGAATAAATACATTCATAAAAGCTTTTATATACAGTTTGGAGTGTATTTGCCTTGAGTAATTGTTCTTCATTTTGTAAATGTTTACATGAAATCCTTGTTATGAAAAATATATGAAACTATATTGAAAAATTAAGTCACACTTGAGTATCTTTAACATTTCCATTCTCTTAACAACTTTTGATGTATGTCATCAAAGGGAATTTCACATTTAAAAAATAATGAGATGTTGAATTTAATGTCCCCTTCTCTCCCATCATGGTCAATGTTCACCCAGCTGATAATGAAATCTGCAGCAACATCACGTTGTTTTGATGGCTTTAGAGGCAGGAGAATTTGGAAACCAGTATGCAGTTCATTTAACTTGTGCCTACGCCATCTGCTTATCTGCATTGCTCAGCCAGCCAGCCTGCTTCTTTCTCTGAGAGTCTGCAGAGATGATTAACCTGGATGGAGATTCCTGGCAGCTTCAATTCACTTCCTGAATCTTCACACCATCCAGAATTCCCTGGTGGTGCCTAGCAGGATATTTGGAAAGACACAGAGGCTCTTTTGGCCTACAAGAGAACTGGCATCAGTCTAAGCTGCTGAGCCACCACCAGGAAGAATGAGTTCAGGGTTCTAGGCCTGTAAGACGTAAAGTTAAGTCACCAGGTAACTGTACTGCAGAGAAATGAAGAAGACATCCAAGTCTTGACTGTTTTATTCTGTCACAAGAGAAACACTGTGGTTCAACTGAGCTTAATGTGCCAACAAATTCCTCGTCATCAAAGTCACTTGGAAGATAAAGCAGGTGATTTTTCCCCCTTATTTCCTGACTCACATCGGGTACAACCTGGTCCTAGAAGTCTTACTCTGTTGGAAGGTAGAGGCTTCGTGTTTTAATAGGTCCTGGGATGTCTATTAAAATATGTTGCATGGGGTCAGTGAGAACACAGTGACTCACTGGCCTGAGTGACACCGGATTTTCTCTGGATGTACTGCAGCGTGTCTGACCTTCCATTAGTGCTAGGAATATGAGTCAGGGACCTGCCCCTCTGCTGTCTGCCAACAGTCAAGTTTTAGTTATGCTGTTCATTTGGCCTTTGGCCTATGCAACTGTCAGGATGTGCCCAGTTGTGCAAGTCAGAATCAAGGAACAATGTTCAAAATGATAGAATGTAGTCCCGTGAGGCAGGGAAACATCCCTTTAAGATTGCTAATAGCACTTAAGCAGTGAAACCTTCTCTTGGCCTGTGTCATGCAAGTGCTGAGCACTCTACCATCTTGGGGACCAATGCATCCCTGGGATATCACTCAATAATTCATGGTAGTCACATGTTATGTACAGGTCCAACAATGTTTGACATTAAGCCTTTGATTTCCTTCCTTGTTGGAAATTGGGGAGAAAACATTTTTCTAACAAAAGTTTCAATCAGAAGGAAGAAAAAAAAATAAAAATTGCAGGTCTGAGATTACTGCATACAATAACCACAACATACGGGTGGTTTTAGGATAAAAGTTGAAACATTTAGCTTGGATGGAGGCATTTGTAGTGCACAGTGTGACCCCAACTTCAGACCACATGGTGGAGATTTAAATGGTGCTCTTCCAGATGGGTACATTGAGCAGGCCCTCCTTAAAACTGTGAAGTTAGTTATACTTGTTTGAGCTGCTTGCCAACTGTCCTTTTTAGT
>RJWT010053717.1:0-10371 GCA_004365215.1 Cuniculus paca | reverse complement strand
ATTGAATTATAATCCTTTGTAAATTTTGGGTAGCAGGCTTTTGTGAACTAGATTAGAAATTTCTTCTGATATGTGGCTTATATTTTTAGTCTCATAATTCTGTTTCTTCTAAAAATTCTAATGTCAATATAACTAAATTGATAAGGTTTTTATCTTGTCAGTGAACTTTGTCTTTTTTTAAAGATCTTTTTCTCCATGTTAATGACTGAAAATGTTTTCATGTATTATCTTTAAAATCTCTACCACTGGGCTGGAGATAAACCTCAGTAGTAGAGTGCTTGTCTAGCAAAAGTGAAGCTAGGTTTGACCACAGGAGGAAACAGAAGAGGTGTATTGCTTTATGTCTCATATATGGGCTTATGATGTGATAATACCTTAACTTTTATAAGAGAGATATGTGATAAGCCCCACATTCATTTTTTTTCCTAGATGGAAACCACAGTTTTGTGAAGAGCCTCTTTGTTTTTCTTTCTTGCTACCTTGTGCACTCTGACTAAACTCAGGAAGGTGTCCAAGTATTGTGTCCTTACTAGTCTTCTGCACAGTCTATTCATGAGTACATGATCCAATATCAATAGTGCAGCTTTGGCTGCAGTAATCAAGTATCGATTTAATGTTTCCAAGACATTCAGTGCTTTTTTCTTTTTCTCGGTACTTTTTCATGTAAATTTCAGAATCAACCTGCCAAGATCTACTAATAAATAGAAGGGGAAAAAGGGGGAAACTTGTCTCTATTTCAGTGGGCACAGCTTTAACATTTTGTAATACTGAGACTTTTGAACCAGCTTCACCCTTTCTCCACTGCCAGGACCCAGCTGAACCATGGGAAGAGTTCCTGAGATCGGTTCCTCCCTCCCTCCACCAGGCAGGACCCAGTGCAGACCATGGGCCTGCCAGTGACACAGGGGGGCCCCCAGTTAGGGTGCATGTGATGGATAGGTGAGACTACCAGTGTGGAATAGTCTGAAGCAACAGTAACAATACGTGCCAGCAGGTGAATTGGAAGTGAGCAGCCAAGGTAACAGCAGGAGCAAAGTATCACACCGTATCACAGCATCCTACCCCATCCTGCAACAAAAGACCTCAGAGGACAGAGACTTGCCAGTGAAAGAGGAACACAGAAAGCTGAGCAAGGACCAGGAAGTGACAATTGTGCACAGAACTGGGAGTAGCCCCCCGTCTCTGTGTCAAATCAGCACAACAGGAGAAAGACATTGAGAGAAACAGGGTAAGGAGTGGGAGGCCACTAAGGGACATACAGAAAGTACTGGCTGAAGACTCTAGCCCCAGTGTCTCATATATCTGGAGACCAAAGTCAGCCTCAAATCTAGCATGAACTCTACTACAGGCATGGCAGTGTTATTCAGTAGTTTTGGGCTCTCAGTGGATGCCAGAGGAATTTTGTTTTTTATTTTATTTGATTGTATTTTGTTTTATTTTATTTATTGGTTTATTTCCTTTTTTTTTCTTTCTTCTTTCTTACTTTCTTTTGGTCTTTTATCTATATTTTGGGTATAATTATTCATCTTTTTCCCTCTTTCCTCAATTTACCTCTCTAGGCTTAATCAGATCTTATGAGTGAATAGTCTAATTTTGTGATCAACTTTGATAATCCCTTGCTTATTTCCTCATTCTTTCTCTTCTGCCCTCTTCTCTAGTTTCCCAAAGCTTGTGTGATCTTTCTTTGTCCTCCAGCTTTGCTTTCTACTTTATTTCTTTTCATTTATCTCTGTTTTAGCCACTATCCTTTTTAAATTTCCCCATCGCAGGGTAAAACCACAACACCAAGTGGAAACACATTGCATACAAGCTCCCATTTTATTTTCAGTTCTGTTATATAATTGCAAATTTTCCTTCTGTGGTTTAAGGTATAAAATTGTCAACAGTTTGTCAATTTCTAAACTGTGCTTAATGCTACTATGATCACTCATTATTCTACTTTAGCAAGGATTTCATCTCTGTTGTACTCAGTGGCTCTCCCTTCTATAACAATACTGGAATTTTCAAGGGCAATAACCTCACTACACCCCAACACCAAAGGACTAGGGGTTGAGCCAAACAGATGTGAACATCTCAGTCTTAATTTATTGGGAAAGTAGGATCTTGGGACAGACATAAACCAATACACGCCTATACACAGAAGATATCCATGAAGAACAGAGATTTCCTAGAGAAGCCTTGATACTAGTGATAAAGCTACCTGTTACAAAAACTTACCAGGATCAACACAGAAAATAAAATAAAATAAAAAATTTTTGAAATATAAAATGACAAGACACAGAAGCAAAATGCAACCTTAGACCTTCAGCCCACCTAGAACTATTCCAAGAGACAAGCAAAATGGAAGACACACACTGAAATCTCTGAAATGATAAAGTAAAGGAACAAATCCATGAGGTTGTAGAGAAAATCAGATCAGAAATAATCTCTTGGGTAAAAAAAATGACAACAAAAATAAAGGAATTGCTTAGCAATCTATAGTATAGATAGATAAAAAATATGACAATAGGAAAAGGATGGAAACTGTGAATGATCAATAAAGAAATAGAATGCATGAAATGGATTCAAACAGATGTCCAGGAAATTAGAAATTCTCTTGAAAGCTGACAAAACCTTTTGAATGAAACTGAAGATAGACTTTCAAAACTTGAAGATAGGGTCAAGATTAATGATCATGAAAGGAAAGATCTCTTAAAAATAAGAGCTCAGGAAATAATTCAACGTTTTCAAGGTGAGGCAAAGAAAAATGATATAGGACTGATAGGTATGTAAAAGCAGGAGTCAACACAAATGACATTAAAAAAATACTAGCAAAAGTAATAGAAAAGAATGGGAAACAAATATGATATACAGATAAGTGAGGCATATAGACCAAAATAAATATGCAACCAGTTATATAACAACCAAGATCCCAGAAATTCAGCATAAGAACAGAATATTAAAAGTTGTCTTGAATGCGTACAACAGGTTTGTCAAACCTATAGGTCAAAGCCTTTAATCACTTTTGTAAAAGTCCTTGCTACATTTCTTCTTATATAAGTCCTACATTGTTTTCCTTCTGTCTGAAATGCCAATTCTATGTGCATTGTATATGTTAGGATATATCAATTTTCTTTCATGTCATCATTTTTATGCCTCTGTTTTTCCCACTTATTTTCTTCTGACTTTATGTTCTAGCTCTAATTGATTTTTCCACTTTTAGTTGTTTTGCTGATTTTGGTTCATATTGCATATTATATTTGTGTCTTGTAATTTTTTATTTTGGGTTGAAAAATTAGACAGATTTTGAGAGTGAGGACATTATTTTCCTTCAGGAAAGATTTTTTTTTGCCCAGTTTGGAGGATATAAATAATTGATATTATAATCTGATTTAAAGAAATGAATATTTTGTAGGCATAGTGATGATTTTCAATTAGTTTGTACAGAGACTATCATATGTTATATTCTCTTTTATTTCCTAGATGCAGTCCTTTGCCACTCTAATTGCAAATAGGAGATATTGCTAGAAATTCCATTCTTCCTAGGGTCTGTGCACTAGCAAGCTATCGCTGTTGCTACTTATGTCATCATTTGCCTTTCGCACAATAAATAAAAACATCAGGGTAATTTCTTGGTCTACCATTTCTCATGAAAATATAGGTCCTTTGATCTCTTCTGGCACACTCTGCAGAATGTACAGTTTCTTCTAATTTCCTTTAGCAGATTGATGTAAATTATTTAAATCTCCCATTATCATGGGTCAATGGGCTATGTATATTCTATAATTTGTCCTAGATAGCATCACATTCTAATTCTTCATTGAAGAAGCTGCATGGCATTGTAGTTTAAATCATGGCCTGTCAATCTGAATGGTCTGGGTTCAAGTCCTACTGTGCCTCTGACTGGCACTTTGAACATTGGCAAGTAGCTTCAACTATCTGTGGCTCTGTTCCCTCACTTGTAAGCAAGGGATAAGACTAATTCATTTGTCAATATTAATATTTCTAAAACATTAAAGGCCATTTGACTTATTGACCTAAAGTATCATGCTATTGCAAAGTCACTACTTGATCAGTAATAAATTATGCATTTTTCTTAATGTATTTCTCTGTCCATATTTTTTTTTGAGACAGGGTCTCACTATGCCATTCAGGCTGACCTTGGGCTCACTTTGTAGCCCAGGCTGCAAAGATCCTCCTGCCTCTGCCCCCCGAGTGCTGGGATTATAGGAGTGCACCAACCATGCCCAGCTTTGTCCATATTTCTAACCACTTCTTTCTTTGGGTTTTTTTTTTTTTTTGGTTTTTTTTTGCACCAGGGATCAAATTCTCAACCTTGAGCTTGCCAATCAGGTGCTAGGCCACTGAACTGTATCCCTGGCTCGTTATCCATATTTCTTCCAGAAATTTTTAAACAAACCTTGTCTATCATAACAGAGTTACTAAGATGCTTTTCTGAAAACCAACAACTAAATAGCTGTATTTCTTATGAATGGTATTACATGTGTGTACTTCCAGTGCACATAAAATCATATAATGTCAGATTCAGATGAGAAATCAAATGATTCCAAAACACTTCTTTTGCTACATCTCTTTTAATGTTCTTTTTGAGACAGAGTTTTACTATGCAGTTCAGGCTTGCCTTGATCTCACTTTGTAGCTCAGTTTGGCCTCAAACTCACAATGTTCCTTCTGCCTCAGCTTCCTGTGTGCTGAGATTACAGGGTATATGCCACTAAGCCTAGCCTCTATACAGGATTTTGGGAGAATCAGTCTTGTGAGCAACTTACCTGATATTTAGATTCTTTAAATTGGGAATCATTTCCAAGAATTGAGCTCTGATAGGTCTTGTCTGCATTCCACTAACTTGTACTCACCCATCTTGCTCCATTACTATTTATACTACCTAAATGTTTGTTTGTTTGTTTTTATTTTTGAGACAGGGTCTTACTATGCAGTTCAAGTTGACCTTGAGCTCACTTTGTAGCCTAGCAGAGGCTTTTCTCAAATTTGCAATGGTGCTCCTATCTCAGCCACCCAAGTGCTAGGATTACAGGCATGCACCACCATACCCAGCTCTACCTAAATCTTTAGATACAAGTTATTTTTAGAAGCAGTGAGCACAACCTTTCTTTTAACTATTTTGTTGAAAGAATAATTATGGTGGTTCATGAAGTATCATAATTTGGTTTTTAAACATCTGTGATTAAGGCATTTTTCACTTCAGTAATGAAATATGAAAAAAATTACTCTGATTTTGATTTTAACATTGTAGTGTGAAAAAAACTAAGTAAATTATTTCATCCTTTCAATGCTTAAAAAAAATAAAAATACATCGGTACCAATTTTGAATATTATAAACTATATTTCCACATAAAACATTCTTCAAAAAGCATCAAATGATAAAGTTTATTAAGAACTTACTGATACATTTATTTATTATTATTTACCTGTAGTTTAGTTCTACTTCTTAGTTCCTAAAACTGATCACAGTTTTCAAATAAGGTTTGAAAAGGCACAGAAATAAATTTATGGTTTTGACTTACATTGTAGCTGAACCCCATCAAGCCAGGTTAGAGTCCCTTGAGGAAGTTTGGCAAAATATGTCCATGTAAATTAATCAAATTGTCAAAATTCATATTGCACTTAATGAGAGGGACTACAGTCCTACTAATTGCCAAGACAGGTCTGATCCTGCCAACCTCACTGGCTGCTTTTTATCAGATAGTATTTATCCTCCAGGGCCCTTATCACAAATGAAGTTGATCTACCTGCACAATTATTTCTTGTCTTTTCCAAACTTAACATATTAAGAGAACATAAACCTATTCTAATGTGATGTTTGCTATCCCTAGTGAAAGTCAAAGGTTTGACATATGGTATAAATTTAATAAATATTAATGCAATTACTTTTATTAAAAAGTATTTTAATGCATCAGTGGATATACCTTCTCTTCAATACAAGAAAATTTGGTTAAAAGAGATTTAGCTGGACTTTAGATGTCTTAGTTACTTTATTCTCATTGCTGAGACAAAATACTTGACACCCATTATGAAGGAAGGAAAGGTTTATTTCTCACAGTTCTTGGAGGTTTCAGTCCATACTCAGCTGGGTCCAAGGCAGGGTGGCATGGCTGAGGAGTACATGTTGGCTGCAGGCAGCAAGAGCGAGCAGGGCAAGAGACAGGGGGAAACATGCCTCAATCTCCCTTGTATGCTGGCTCCACCCCAGGGTGGTTGCAGCACTCACACCACCAATCCCAGTGCTAGACAATGAACCAATCACAAATGCTAGATTCAGCTGCTTCCATGACTGCATGAGGCTTGGGGGGCCACCTAGACACAAATCATAGCATCAGGTAAACTAATATAAATTGTGTTTATTTTTACTTCATTGTAGGTATTTCTAATGAGGAAAAATTAGTAGGCAAACTTATCTTTAAATCACAAGATTTGGCTTTCTTGTTTATCATTTTTTCCCCTTAAACAGTGTTTCTAAGATCTCTAACCTTAGAGGAGATAAATAAAATTCAGGACTAAAGTCAAGTGTCAAAATTATTTGGGCCAAAAAACACATATTGTCCATTGAACAAACAGGTCAAATAAACATAATTAAACAGGTAACTCAGGAATATATGGATGCATTTTGACTAACCCAAGCTTGTCTTCCATGCTGATCATCTTATTTGCTATTTGTGAAATAAAAGATATAAATCCTGAAGCTTACAATTAGCCACTGAAGTAGACTAATTAAATCTTCTATAACACAATTTTTCTGTAGATAAGGGGTGATGATGTTTTTCAGCAAGATGAAAGATTAAAGTTTAATCTAATTTAGGACATCTGTGGCTACTGAATACAGCCACCTTCATTTATTTAATCACATTCCAGTCTGCAGCAAGAGACAGCAAGAGATATTGCAGAAAATACATATGCAGAGAGACTACATATGAAGATACACATATATTAAGCATATTTAAGGAGAACAAAAATTGTCAATTCACTGATCTTGGGTTACATGGCAGGTGATAAAATTCTGCTTCCATAAACTTAATCATTTTTCCTGAAGAGACCCCACTCCTGTGGGTTGAAACTAGGAGTGATGAGGGCCTCAGTTTGTGCTTCCTCTGTGCCCAGTTCCATTTTGTGTTGTCTGTCTCTTCTCATCCATTTCTACAACAATCCTATGAAGTCAGTGGTGTCATCATCTCTATTAGCAGCCTGCAGAAAGGGAGGAGTGGAAAAGTGAAATATACACAGTCACAGCATAAGACTTTATGAAGTCACAACATAAGAAAACAATGGAGCTATGTTATTAATCTAGGCAGGTGGCGCTCAGTGCCTTACTCTTCTCCACCAGATCCCTTAGGGTTCTGCCTCATCCCACCCTGCACTACTCTCTCCAGGCACTCAGTTTGTGCCTGTCACCTTACTTAGCAGAACTATCACCATCAGCATCACCACTGAATTTCATTGCTGGGACTGAGAAAAGCTCACTCGTTCCTCAGTCTCCCTTCCCTATCTTCTAAAGGTCTGCATCTCTGTTTTCTGTCATTTAACTTTCCTTTTGTTTTTGAAGTTATAGTTCAAATTTCTTATATAAACCATGCAGTAATTAATGTTTTGTGTCAGATTTATTTCACTTAACATGACACTCTTCTGATTCGTTTTCCAAAAATGATTAAACTTGATCCTTCTTTTTGACTAACACTTCATTATGTATATGCAGCACTATAAACATAGGTCTGCATGTGTCATTATGATTTGATATTTAGGAAATGATCCAAGAGAGGAAACTTTGAGTAAAATGGAGCTTCTACTTTGTTGTTTGAGGAATATCCGTATTGATTTCCAAGGTGGTTGTACCAATTTACATTCCCTTGATGATAATCATTCTTACTGAAGTAAGATGAAATCTCAGTGTTTTTTTTAACTTGTATTTTCCTAGTGGCCAAACTTAATGTAAAATCGCTCATGTACTCTTTGGGCATTTGTACTTCTTCTGAGAAGTGTCTATTCATTCCAATTGACCATTTTTTGATTGAGAAATTTGTTTTTTGGGGTATGTTTTTGAGTTCTTTACAGAGTATAGATATTATTTCTCTGTCTGTGGAGTATTTGACAACAACTTCCTTTACCATTCTGTAGCTTCTCTCTTCTCTCTGTTGGTTTTATTCTTAGATGTAAAAAAGATTTTCAGTTTAACATAATCCCATTTATTGATTCTTGGAATTATTTCATGCACAACTGGGGTTCTGCTCAGGAAGTTCTTGCTTATGTCTTCAAGTGTTTTTTCTATTTCATCTTCCCGCATATTCAGTGTTTCTGTTTTTATATTTAGGTCTTTGATCCATTTTGATTAGATATTAATAAAGGATGAGAAATATGGATCTAGATTCATTCTTCCATGTATGGAGAATGAGATTTTCCAGTACCATTTGTTAAAGATGTTATATTTTATCCACCGTTTATTTTTAGCCCCCTGTCAAAGACCAGATGGCTAAAAGTGCCTGGGGCTGTTTCTGTGTCTTTTATTCTATTCAGCTGGTGTCCATGTCTGTGTCAGTGCCGTATTGTTTCTGTCACTATAACTTCATAGCGTAACTTGAAACCTGGGATCGTGATGCCTCCTGTTTTACTCTTCTTGCCTAGGATTGCTTTATTATTCAACGTCTCTTCCAGTTCCATAGAGATTTTAGGATTTATTTTTCTAGTTATGTGAAGATTTTTATTGGAACTGGAATAAATCTACATACAATTTTGGTGTTATGGCCATGTTGACAATATTTATTCTATCTTTCTATTTTCTAATGTTTACTTCAATCTCTTTTTTTAGAGTGCCATATATATCTGGTATAAATCAATATAATTCATATATTATTGACTTTTTAAATTTCAAGTAATTGTGAATGGAATTGTTTTCCTGATTGCTTTCTCAGTATACTCCTTAGTGTTAAATGGAAATGCTATTGACTTTTCCATTAATTTTGTATCCTGCCACTTTGCTGAAGTTATTTATTAGCACTGAGATTCTTCTGATGGTGGTGTTGGGTCTTGTTAAATAGTATGTCACCTGCAAGTAAAGATAGTTTGACTTCTTCCTTTCCCATGCATATCCTTTGTACTTTTTTTTCTTCCTAATTACTCTGGCTACTTAATTCGAGTACTATGTAGAACATTAGTGGTGAGACTGGACAGCTTGTCTTGTTCCTGATATTAAAGAGAATACTGTCAGTTTTTCCCTATTTAGTATGACATTGGCTATGGATTTGTCATAAATGGGTTTTGTCAGTTTGATGTAAGGTCTTTCTATATGTATTTTCATGAGTTTTAAAAAATCATGAATGGGGATTGAATATTGTCAAGTACTTTTTCTGTATCTATAAACTGTAATTTTTATCCTTACTTCTATTTATGTAGATCATTACATGTATTGATTTGTATTTGTTGTGCAATCTCTGAATCTCTTGTGCAAAACCTACTTGATCATGATTCATGAACTTTTTAATGATTTGTTATATTTTATTTGCAAGTATCTTATTAAAAACTTTGTGCATATGTTCACTAAGGATAGTAGCCTATAATTTTCTTTTGGTGAGTACTAGTTTTGTTTCTGTATCAGTTTCATTTGGTATTAAGGAAAGAGTTTGCAGTAGTCTTTCCCTTCCATTCTCATGAAAGAGTTTAAAAAGGCTTGATGTTAGTTCTCTGATGTTCTAGTAAATTTCAGTGGTAAGTCCACTGGGTTGTGGAATTTTCTTAGCTAGACTTCTTATTGCTACCTCAATTTCATTTACATTATTGGACTACTCAGGATTTTTATATATTCTTTGTTCAATTTTAGTAAGTCATATATGTCTAGAAATGAAATGAAAGTTTATTCAATTCACTAAATGTAATTGTATTAATTTCTCAATCAAAAGACACAGAATGGCAGACTGGATTGAACAAGAAAACATAACTATATATTGCCTGATAGATACCTTATCTGCAAAGAAACACATAGACTAAAAATGAAAAATAGAAGTGAGACTACATACACCTGGAGCCAAAAGGCAAGTGGGAGTAGCCATCCTACTTCTAGGCAAAGTGGACTTCAAGCTAAAACTGAGCAGATGAGACAAAGAAGGTTAGTAAGTATTGATACGAGAAAAAGTTAAACAAGAAGATGCAGAAATTTAAATATATCTGCATTGAATACTGGCACACTACATTTTGTAAAGCAAAAACTTTTTGACATAAATAACAGACAGACATCAATACAATCACACACAGTTCACCAAGGGCGGGGGGAACTCATTAAAAAAGCAGCAGAGTTGAGCTTTACCATTAAACAAATGAAGCTAGCACATAAATGCAGAATGTTCTATCCAACAACAGCAGAATATATGT
>RJWT010053716.1:0-10365 GCA_004365215.1 Cuniculus paca | reverse complement strand
AGGCCTGAGTGAGGGAGTTTTGGAGGGCATAGTATCCTAGAAAGAGAAGGCATCTGTGTTCAAATCCCCCTCTCTACACACCTTACTAGCTTGGATAAATCATTTCATTTGTCTGAGTTTTTACTTTCTATAACTCTCAAATGAGGATAATGAAAAGAACATGTACCCATTGCATGGTTAACCTTTAAAGATGACATTAATGGTACTGAAAGTGTTCTGTAAATTATAAAATGCTATGTAAAGGTGAACAAAACTTTTATGCTCTTCTCATAAAAGCAAAGCTAAATAATTGAAAGAATAGCTATTACCAAATTTTATAATCAGTGTGCAAATTTAAATTTTATAGTCTACCCAAGGCCCTATGAGATATGCAGATTGACTAAATTGCCCACAATTTCAAGCCCCAATCTGACAGCTAATCCCAGAAAACCCTAATACAACCAATGTTTCTTGCCCTACCTGGGGACTTTGTAGAGGCAACTGGAGTATTTTTCTTGCATAGAGGTCACATATGCATTCCAGAAAACAGGCTGGAAGATTAAGCTATGGCAACCCCACTGGAGGCTTAGAGGCAGGGGCGACACCAAGATTAGGGCAACCCTCCCACCCTATCCCCACTTCTCCCAGCCCCCACTCTACAGTACACCCTTGCAGTCCATTGTGTCCTAGGCATGCCAGCAGAATGAACAACTGCTTCAGCACAGATGAAAGTATGTCGACAGAAATGCTTTGAGAGCTTTGGGGCCTTGAATGCCAGACTAAAGTCCCTTGTGTCCAGGAAACACAGGCCAGAGACGTTCTTCATGGATTAAGTCATTGAAGATGACTTACACAAACAATTTTAAAGCTTCAAAATTTATTGCTGTACATTTTCTCATAGCATTTACTATGGAAATATAATAGTGCAAATATTTGGACTTTATAGCATTTGAGAGATCACAAAGCTTTTGATATCTTTTGCAATAACTTATGAAGATCTATATTACCCAAGTTATATTATTTCTAAATTTGAACAAGTAATCTTGTATTCAAAGAGATTACATAATACTCTCTAGATCTCCTCTCTAGAACAAAAAAACAAAAACAAAAAAGCCAAAAACCTCTGGAAGCCACCAGGGCACTCCCTTTCTTGAGAATACATATATCCAACAGTTTTCCAACTGCATGATTCTTTGTTAAATCACAAATTCATTCATCACTTATTGACAGGTTGTATGTGCCAGGCACTATGCAAGGCCCTAGGGAAATTAGAATGAAAACACGCAATTTCTGCTTTCATGGTGCTTACAGTGTAATAGTAGAAACAGACATCCCAAAAAATGTACAATACAATACAATAAAGTGCTTCCACAGAGGTATTTACAAAGTGTAGTGGGAACTTGGAAGGAGGAAAAGAACATCTGCCTGGAGAAACTGAATACGTCACAGAGGAGGTAGCCTCTAAGCTGAGACTTGACCAATGACCAGGAAGCTACCATGTAGTCAGGCAGGCAAAGGAAACAGCAGGTGCAAAGACATGAAGGCTCAAGGGGATAAAAGGAGCAAGTAATGCAGTTTTTCTTGAGTCGAAAGTACAATGGAACAGCAATATAATGAGGCTAGACAGTGAGGCAGTTATGAGATCATGAAGGGCCTTTCAACCATTCTATTGATTCTGCAAACATTTACGGAGTGCTCACTAAGCACCAGGAACTAAGCCAAGTGCTGAGGCTGAAACAGGGAACAAGACAGACACATCCTTGCTCTCATGGAGCTTACATTCTAGTAAGAGATAGACCCAAAAAATCAGCAAATAAATAAAATACAGATTTAGAAATTTTCTACAAAGAAAATAAACAGAGTACTGAAAATATAGTATTAGGGTAGAGATAGTTAGGGTTATCAAAAGTGCCTCTTGGAAGTGACATAAAAATAACAGTACGGGAAAACAGTGGCATTCTGTGTATACACACTACACACCAGGCACTGTGCTAACCACTTCATAGCCAGTATCTCACTGAATCCCCACAATAACTCTATGAGGTAGGTATTATTCTTATTTCACTGAGGAGGAACAGGATCAAAGATTCAGTAACCTGATAAGTCACACGATGGCAAAACCAGGACTCAGACACGGGTTCTCCTAATCTCAAAGTGATTGCTCTTAAAAATAGCTCTAAACTACTCTATTCCTACTAGTGAGGAGTTTTGAGCAGGGAAGGGACTCGACCACATTGCCCTATTTTGAGAATCATTCTGATGATTACATGGAGGAGACGAAAGGGACAGTGAACACATGAAATGAAGGAAGTCACTCAAAGTCTAGAGGAGAGGGAAGATTTGCGTGAAGATGGGATGGACAAGGGATGGGTATACATGTGAAAGGTGCAGTTAGTACAGTAGTTCTAACGGGACTGACAAATGTCACAGGCAAGGAAAACAAAAGGGACATGTGGGATCACTTCTGGGCTGCTTGTGCTTTGCTTTTACTCAAGTTGGGAAATGCAAGATGGCAGTAAGTGTGTGGGGATGAGATGATACACTTGATTTTGGACATGTCCTGTCGGTGTATTGGAAACATCTTGGACTTACAGAATGGTCCCCAGTAGGATACCATGTAATAGTTTTCAGATCTTGTTCTCTACCTGAGCAAAGTACACAAAAAAATCTTACAGTGTGTACACTGTTTTTACTTTTACAAATCTGTTTAGAAAAGCACAGATATCTTGGTTGGATTGCATTGTAAAAACGTATTATCATCATGGTGAAACTACCCCAGCTTGATTGCAAATAAAGGCTCATGGACTTCTGGGAGGAGGAAAAAAAAACCTTTGGCTATCCTTCTAAGTTAGGCATACTAGCTCTTAAAAAGAAACTGATATTAATTCCCCACCCACCCAACTTGGGACACGGATGGACCCAAAGCAAGGACCATCTGTCAACAGTCCTCCCAGAGACAAGTCTCCTGCTCATCCTCTAACAGGGCTGTTTAAGGAAATTTGTGGCCTAAGGCATAGGGATCATAGTTGAATATAAAACAGGAATTCCATGAAGTAGTTACAGATTGACAATAAAGGTCCAGAAACACAGCATCCCAAATTTAGCCAGTCATATTGCTTTAACTAATCTCCTCCTCCTCTTTCCCTTTGAGAATTAAAAGCTGGAGGTACTGAAAACAAAATGTGCAGAATTGTGATACAGAATTGGTCACATCCTTCACCACATCACGTGGGGCTCTAATTTTATTATTTACTTACTTATTGTGGTGCTGGGGATTCAACCCACAGCTATGCTAATAAGACAATTAGAACTCTATCAGGTCTAATTTAAAATGAAATCATAAGAAGTACATAACCTATTCCTATTGAACGACATCATGTTTTGCTCCATTTCTCAAATTTTGCTTCAATTTGCTTATAACCACTCCCCCTTCCTTGGAATTATGTTTTAATTTTAAGATTAATGAATATAGTAATGCCCACTTAAGTAATTGGGTATCATGAAATTAAACTGGAAAAAAAGGATTTAAAGTGGTAATAAAAGTTAGGCATATGAGTTCCAACACAAAAACATGTTAATACTTTGGAGGCTGGATACTGATTAGTAAAGAATCACACTCTGGTTCATTAAGTAGCTCTGCCTAGAAACTGCCTTTTGCTGTGCTAAGGGTCTGACCTGAACCTGAGAACTCAGTAAGCTACTGGATGTTAGAAAGTGAAAACTGTTTTAGCAAAAGCAACATGAACTTCAAGTAACACCTAACAGGTACCTGTGTACCTAACTCATGCTCAAAGAAAGAAAAAGTCTTATTTTTCTTTAAACAGAACTGTTAGAAGTACTAATCACAGGCAAGAAAAAAACACACTGCTAGATGACAATGTAAACTTCTGGTGAAAGCACAATTCTCAACATATCTGGAGGCACACCACAAATGCATGAATTATTCTCCACCACCTCCATTTCAAACCTAAGGCCCAAGGATCAAAACTGAATGTGTATCAGGAATGTTAATGAGGGGCTACTTATTGTATGTGCTCTTTAACAGAAAAAGTTCCAATCAGTCTGTGAATATAATCATTTATTTTTCTTTACAGTGATGATGGAAGAATGTACAGGTGTCCCCTTTCAATAAAGTATAAAAATCTGTTTATATACAGTGAAGTCACAATAATCTTTCATTGGGAAATTTATTTGGTACTCTTGGTTTGTTTATATTAAAACTGTGGGGGAAACAAATATTTCACGTAAGTGCTACATTTCCAGTAGATTGCACCTTGCATGAAAAGCTCAGCTTCATCTTAAGGGTCCTTCTTGATATTACAAAACACTAATTTTAGGTCCTAGGACTCAAAATAAACATCATTTTTTAATAATAGATATATACATCAAAAATACATCTAGAAAGGCATTGGTTAGTGCTATTATTAAAAAGCTCTATGGGCTCGGGTACATTTTTTTCTTACAGGCAAAACCCAGTGGAAACATTTTTATTCAATTTCTAGTAATTTGCTCTTGGGGAAGTCAGTCCAAAGTTACCTGCAAGAGAAAACAAACAAGTAATTCGGTGATTTCTCAGTGAAATGTCAGCAAAACTAAAAAAAAAAAATAGTAAAAAATTAAATTTCACTTAGAACCTGCTTCAACTCTTAATTGTGCATTTACTGTATTTTGCAAATAAAAAATACTCCAAATATTCCCCCAATGTTTCAAATGTTCTATTTTGGTAACCTTTAATACATTTAATTTCCAAGGAAATGATATGTATCCCTTCGTATAGTTCTACAAGTGTTTTCTACCTACAATTAACTAAATTAGCACAATAAGGAAATTCAAAGGGCATACAAATGAAAAAGCATAACCACCAAACCCAAACATATAGTATTTTGAAAAAATTTCTACTTACAATGATTTTACTTCAAAATGACTGACTTTACTCTAGACCATTTATAGATGATAGAGATATACTTGGTCTTACTTATTCTGAGTGAAATAGTACTGTATAATTGACAATTGAACTATTTATGTCTTTAGTATGATATCTCATTCACAGTTAAATATTTTAACATCTTTTTTTAATACTTAGCTTCTTGCAATCATTCTTAAAATGTTTGAGGACTTACTCCTGTATGATTTAAGTGACACAGTTAATCTCAGCCTTTTCTCTAAATAAATAAATGTAGACCCACTTTGCTAAGAAGGAACATCACAAGGAGACGTGGCATGAAGAGACTGACAGACCTGAAGTGAACCATATGCTGGAAGACTCAAGGTCCATCTCTTATAAGCCTTGTGAAAAGTTGACTACGTCCCACTCTTTGCCAACCTAAGTCAGTCCTATTTCACACTATGAACATTTAATTAAGTCATGCAGCTGTACTCCACTTTCTTAAGCATTTTATGTATATTTTGGGCTAAGTAAGTAATGCAGGTAACTAAGGAGTACTTCTGAATCCTCTACAATCTACAAGTCTAATGACCCATTCTAATACCATTCTCAAGTTTAGAATATGACAAACATAACAGGAATCTTTCCCTACCTAACACACCAAAATAGTGGCCACCTTTAAGGACTAAAACTCTTAACCACTCGACAAGAACGAGTTTGTAATTGCTACTATCACATTCGTGCAAGGCAATGAGCAATTGCCAGGTTCCATGCATGTAAAGTGCCTAATACATATCTTGCTTATGTAAGTGATTTCAGTACTGCCTTGCTATCAACCTGCACAGTCATCTGCAAAGGAAGCACAAGTCTAGCTACGCCTTAACTGTATGATGGCCCTTGAGTATCCCAAACTGACTTCACAAGAGAAGTCTGAGGGCCCAGTTTGTAACAGTTAAATCTTGGAAACAACCCAAATGCCCATCAACTGATGAATGGATAAAGAAGGTGAAGTTTTTACATATAATGGAGTACTACTCTGCTAGAAAGAAGGATAAACTTGAGACAGTTCTAGGCAAATGGGTGCAACCTGAGACCACACTTTTAAGTGAAATAAATCAGACACACATGTTTAAACATTTCACTGTTTCTCTAATGTGAGAAACTGAAAGGATATGTAAGGACCAAAATGGATGATAGATGGAAGTAGAAAGAAAATGTTCAAATGGGAAGGGGAATAAAGGAAAGAAAAGGAGGAAAGGAAGAAAGAGAAAAGTAAAAAAATGGAAATAAAGCTTTTGTTAATAAGGAGGGGAAGAGGGGTTGAAGGGAAGGAAGTGGAATGAGGAAAAAAGAATCAAAATGGGCCAGGGATTTAGCTCAGCAGCATAAGTGCCTGCCTGGCAAGTGCAAGGTCATGAGATCGATCCCTGGTACCAAAAAAAAAAAAAAAGGGAATCAATATATATTATGTACAGATACAAATTCCACATGATGAGTGTATATCATTATGTATATCTAAAGTGTACCAATAAAACTAATTTTTAAAAACAACAAAAATGGCGGAAAAGTGAAGTTAAAAAAAAAAAACCTCAAGGACTGGGGTTCTAGCTCAGTGGCCTAAGTGCCTGCCTGGCAAGCGCGAGCTTGTGAGTTCAATCCCCGGTGCCGCAAAAAACAAAACAAAACAAAACCCTCTGGGAAAGACCTCAAACGAGAAAGCTCCAATGGAAGGGGAGGGCCTTCTAAGCACCCTGACACAGTGGTACAGATGCTGGCACAGCTGCAGGGCTGCAGACTCCCTCACTGCACTCCGGGACGGCACAGCTGGGCATCAGATAAAAGAAACGCGTGTGGGACTTCTCCCTGTCAGAGTTCACTTGTAGTGGAGATGCTTATTAAAGCCCATTACAACATGTCTGTGCTATTTTGGAAAACAAAATCCAGAACGTCAACATGGTATCTTCCTGGCCTTAGAAAAAAAATTAAAACTTAAAATAGAACTGGACTAGATTTAAACAGTTTTATGGGGCCAGAAAACTGCATGACACAATGATGCTGTCGTCACCAGACATGTAAGTGCTAGGATGCTCTACCACATTACTTGGAAAGGAAGAGGTTATCCACAGTAAAACTCACCTCCCTGTACGCCCTACTCTCAGCCTGTTTCTCTACCAAACAGAATTCCTCCCTTCCTTCCAGGGGCTCAAGTATGAAACCTGATTCATCCTTACTACTCTTTCAAGTTCCCTTTCAATCATCTAGTCAATACAATTCTGTCCCCAAATGTATTTCAAGTGGCCTCCTCCTTTTCTCCCCACAAACTGTCAACACTTTGGAAACCCACCAATGTCTCTTGCTAGACTACCACAGTATCACCTCAACTGGCCTCCTTGCTTCTAAGCTTTGCCTACTCCAAAATGTTTCCACAGCAGCTGAAAGTATCTTGTAAATCATTAAATGTGATCTTGTTCCTGACCCTCATCAGATTCTCACTGGTTTTAATACTCAATCTCAAAATCTTTAACCATAACCCATAAGCTCTGCATGATTAAGTACACTGCCAATACATTCCTCCTCCCTGCATTCAAACCACACTGGTCTTTCTTTTGCATGTTAAAGAAACCAAGTTTCTCTTTGCTGTCCCTTTAACGGGTTCACTTTTACCTGAACTCCCCTTGATTCATTCCTATGCATCTTCAGGCTCAAGACAAATGTCACTTCCTCAGAGAAGCTCTGTTGACCCTTCACATCATGTTAGCTATTCCTTGCTGCTCCCTCTCCGTTGTGACTTCAAAGGGAACAAATAATTAGGTTACAAGTGGCAGAAAGCAAGACAGGCCTGCCCCAACGCAGGATAGAAGCTGGGGAACAGGATGCCATATTGAAGCTGCATCCGTTTGCGGCTTAAGCTTCAAGTGGAATCATCTAAAGAGCATAGGCACTCAATGAAACAGAGCCCATGAAATTCGTATGTGAATTTAGGGTAAAATCAAAATTTGTATGTTTAAGGAAAATTATGAGCTATACTTGATGATGCCTTTCTTAGTCTCTCTGCATTAGGTCTCCAGTAAAGAGAACCCAGAAAAAGAGAGAGATCTTGCCTCATCGTCCCACGGTAATCCTAAAGAGGGAACAATATACCCCAAAAGGCAGCTACCTTACTTTCCTGGAGCAACTCCTTCATATCTGACAGAGCCCTTCTGCTTTTCTTGAATGACACTTAGAGATTTTCTATGGTTTGAATAAAGAAG
Organism: Cuniculus paca; assembly: GCA_004365215.1. Lineage (NCBI taxonomy): Eukaryota > Metazoa > Chordata > Mammalia > Rodentia > Cuniculidae > Cuniculus > Cuniculus paca. Next base: position 2,250 of record RJWT010053716.1, on the reverse strand, counting down.
AGCTAAAGGGTCCCTTGGAGGTGGCTGCCTGGGTGTGAATGTCCTCACAGAATGAGAACGAATAGATGCGATAACTCCATGGCCCTTAAACACACGGAGGGGCCAAACAACAACACATGCATAACCTTTGTAGAAGACTGGTTTCTAAACACTGAAGAAGAGGCTGCAAAGTAAAACTAACAAGAAAATTAACAGTTTATGTTCTACATGTCTCTGTGTCTGGTATCAGTTTACCTATCATACTCTTAGGCTTCCTCTCCACTGTCCATTTCAATATCCATCTCTTCTGTATCAGCAGCCCGGGACAGGATGTCTGCCATCAGTGCTTCTTCCAATTTCTTACGTACTTGTTGTACTCGCTCTTCCTGTTTCCTTTTCAAAAACAGAAGAAAAAGACACTGAAAATTTGGCAGGTAATGAAAATATGAAGCCGCCTCAGAAGTTCATCCTTACTTCACAGTCATTAAATTCCTGAGAGAAATACACTTTACTCCCCTTAAACTTTGCAGATTGCTCCTACACTTACAAACTAAATGCAGTGCCTAGCCCTGGCCAAAAAGAGAGATATTCATAACCAGTTACCCCAGTTTCACATAGACTTCTGGAAGGAATAGATTTATTTCAATGACCTCATCCTCAACTTCAAGAACATCAAGTTATATGGCCAGGTACTATGGCACACACCTGTAACCCTAGCTACTTGGGAGGTCAAGGCAGGAGGATTTCAACTTTGAGGCCAGTTTGGGCAACTCAGCAAGAACTTCAGCATGTCTCAAAATAAAATATAAATTAATTAATTAAAATGAATGAGACTTTTAAATGGATGGAGATAAGCCGGGCCTGGTGGTGCACGCCTGTAATCCCAGTACTCGGGAGGCTGAGACAGGAGGATTATTGTGAGTTCAAGACCAGCCTGGGCTACAAAGTGAGCTCAAGATCAGTCTGAATGACATAGTGAGACCCTGTCTCAAAAAGACAAGGGCTGGGGATTTAGCTTAGTGGCCTAAGCACCTGCCTGGCAAGTGCAAGGTCATGAGTTCAAACCCTGGTGCTGCAAAAAAAAAAAAAAAAAAAAGGATGGAGATATAAATTAATGTTAGACAGTTGCCTACCAGGTATGGGGCCCTGCAGCCCACAATGAAGCACTAAGAAAGACACCAAGCAGAAGCACAACAGACTGGGATTTGCTCTGGATTTCTATGGCTATGTTAAGGGACAGCCCCCTTGGGCTCCCTGATCTGTAGCCAACAGTTCAGCAGGAAAGTCCCCAGATCACATGAGCATACAGGCCAAGGCACACCTCTTCAACTGTGATGAGCTGAGGAGATTGAGAACATGCATGAGTGTCTCTATGTCTTAGATGACTGTAAGGGCACTTCAAAAATGGAAGTTAGTAACTCCAAGTTAGAAACAAGGCTCTGAACATTAGATGGAAACAAAGTTGAGGAGAAAATTGCTCAATACATTTTATCTTTAGAAAGCAAAGACAAAAACTGAGATTAATTCCCTGAGAGAGAAAGGGACCAAATTACATCTGAAACCAAGTAGGCAGGCAAAAGTTGAAGACACACAAGACAAAGGGAAGACTGGTAGGTAAAGGTCCTGGTGAAAGTAACAAATGAAGAGGCAAAGGCAGAGGTGGGAGAGTTAAGCTCAAATAGAGGAGAAGGTAAGCCCTCCCTAGACAGTAGAGGAAAGATAGCCAGAATTGATGCAGAGCAGGCGACAGTGCAATACAGTGACAAGAAAGACACACAAGGAAAACTGAAAGGGAAAGTGATTTACTCTACCAATAATTGAGGGAAACAGATGCAGCACTGTCCAACACCAGCACAGCAGAAAAGCAGAGGAGTCATGTCATGGAGGATCCATCAACAGTCACTGAGTGCTCACTTCCTGAGGCTCAGCCACATGGAAGTGACATCTGCTGTCCTCCTGACCACATCTGTCTGTATCACAGAAGACTGTGTACAAGGCAGTAAAGATAAAATACACTATATAGACACAAGTACTTTATTAAACTTCAGTAAACTTTTCTTTATTAAACTCCAAAAGCAGCACAAAGAGTTAAAAGATTTAGACTTTTAAATTTTAAATGGATCTTTTAAAAATGGGTCAGAGACAGGAAGGGGATTACTGGGTCAGTCTGTGCTTGGTAGCCTCTGTCCGATTAAAAGAAAGTGAAATTGAACAGATTTTCATATAATGGAACAGGGTAAAGAAGAACACATTTATTTCTTACATAGTTAG